>JAWZYV010012520.1:0-281961 GCA_038373885.1 Cheiracanthium punctorium
ATGTTCGGAAAGTAAAAATAGGGTGCCCTCCAACTGAATATCTAAACTGCCAGATATATTGTATCCTTCATTAATCTATTAGAACCATTGAACCAAAGAATAACTCTTGTTCTAGTTGGTTTTTAATTTTTCTCTTAATCAAAAAAAGGGAGAGAAGGACTGCGATTAGCGTTTCCAGCCACGTCAATTTTTAAGTGGGAAAGTAGGACCGTGTTCTATCACAATATTTCTTATCAGCAAGATGTGTTCGTTAAATCCAGCACTACGGACTTGGATGTAGGACGATCATCAACTAGCGGCGGACTAACGATATATCGTCAGCCTCCCAAAGGAAAATACTCGAGCTTATTTTAATAGTCAGCAACATAAGCGCCCTCTATCAACTCATAGCTAAATCAAGATGCAATCTAATACTGACGTGCGCATGTACACAACATAATGATTACGACTCGCAGCGCCATCTTACAGGAAAATTTCATTTAGTTCTTTTCGAATACGTCGATTATCGCCCTATAACCAAAACAGTGCCAAGCACTGAATTCCGACGATAAATACTCCAAGAATAACAACAAGTATTTGTGCATGTCCTTGCTTCTATTATGTGCTTCTTCGTTTCTAACAGCTTCGAATTTCGGACAATCAAAGCTTTTAATTTCATCTTTAATTCCAAGTATTTGGAATGCCGGTAGCTGAAAGAACGAGAAGTTGTGTTTTCGTCTGTATGTAAGTTGCGCATTTTTTCACAGTTGTATTTCTTAAAGCAGCTTTTAAATCTTGTATATTCAAAGTTGCTTCTGTGGTATAGTGATATTTGTCTCGATTCCAGCTGTCTACTTTATATTGAGGTACTGGTCACATGTTTTCATATTGAAGAAGCTTTACGTACCTATGCATGTTTTAAAACTTCAGAGATTTAAACAGAATAAAAAGGATGTATTTCTGTTCTTCTGTATTCCTTTTTATTCTGTTTAACATAATAAAAAGGACAACTTGGGTCATAAGTACCGTATGCCCTTTATTATTGTCAGTTGCTAAAATTTATATCAAATTACTTAGTAGTAATTCAAACCGTCGTGGAATTGCTAATGCTAAATAGTCATATTCTTAGTTTAGGTCGGTTGGTTCAGGCAGAAATACCAGAGCGCTATCTACCTTAAGAAAGGGCGGGGGGTGACGTGGGTGAAGGATTTTTAAGTGGTTCTAATGCGTATTCACGCTATATGTGGAGAAAACCTCCCCGAACTCCAGACCATGAGATAGACGCGCGCTAGGATAGAACCCTCGGCCTGCACACTGCATCTATCGAACAATGTTCAGTGTTGTTCCACTCTACTGTTATTCTTACTTTATAAAATTTCCCCTCTTGTTATAGTTATATACTATTGAAGTGACATATCCTCAGTATAATTTTAATGATTATCAGAAAATGAAGGACGATACTATTCTACAAACAACACTTTCAATGAACATTCTTGAATGCAAAATTATTCTATAATATGAAGCACTTTTATAATTTGCATTAACTTTTTCGTAAAATTTATTTTCCAAAACA
Source organism: Cheiracanthium punctorium (assembly GCA_038373885.1). Lineage (NCBI taxonomy): Eukaryota > Metazoa > Arthropoda > Arachnida > Araneae > Cheiracanthiidae > Cheiracanthium > Cheiracanthium punctorium. Next base: position 1,553 of record JAWZYV010012520.1, read on the forward strand.
TCATCCACTTTTACATATTATCCTTCATAATATCCTTCATATTATCGATCAAACTATTTACTCTCAGTTTGAATGGTGATTAAATAATCAATTTTATGCTGTTATAACACCCTTCTTTGTATGATGCGATATGAAATTTCGGGGGAAATTTAGTTAGCAGGTGTCCTCGCCAAGAGGCGATCTGTCGCCAAATTTGAAGTTCGTTGGACAGTTTGTTTACGATAGAGATAGTTTCAGATATCTCTTGCAACCTGTGTTTGGAGTTGAGTTGTTGACTGGTGCTGTAGTTTGATGAAAAAACGCTCGGTGGGTTCATTAAACGATACCAGGGATGTTTGGTAAAGGAATTTTGTGATTGGATTAGGCAATTTAACTGTAATCGGTAAACCGAAAAGCAGGTGAATTTGAATTCGATGTGTCAGTTCTTGTTCGGTGTTTGTTGAGTTATTTACGGGGAATATAAGGTGTATTTGGAAATGTGTTGTGTTATTTGATGTGTTGAATATTATGTTGTTGTTTAAAAAGTAAGTGTGTGTTTATTTGAAGGAGGACGTGATTATAATGTTAAATAAAAACAAGCGTTTTATGTGTTATGTTATTAGCTGGTGTGTTTTGGTTATTTTTGAAGAGTTTCTTAAAATAAAGGTAAGTGTTTTTTTTAAGAATTTTTGCAATTGCTTAAGGCTTTCAATGTGAATTATAAATGGATATTTGATGTTATGTTTTCATATATTGACTTTATATGAGGTGTATAACTAGGTTATTTAATCCACCGATGTTGTTTTGAGTAGAAAAAGGGCCAGTGTTTGTCCAGTTTACATAGCTGGGCAACTAGGTTGCTGAATCCACTGAGGTTTTTTTAGTTAAAAACGGACCACTGTTTGCCTAGTTTACATAGCTGTAGAACTAGGTTGCAAATCCACTGAGGTTTTTTTTAGTTAAAAACGGTCCACTGGTTGCCTAGTTTACATAGCTGTAGAACTAGATTGCTTAATATACTGAAATTTTTTGGTTAAAAGCGGTTTACTGTTTGCTCATTTTGAATTGCCGGTTACATAAATTGCTGACATATTTTAGTGTTAAGTATGGATGGTGTATTTTGTTTTATTGTTTTTCGTAGTGGAATATCTGTGCAATTTTAATGTGTTAAAGTGCTTTGTCTTTGCTGACAGTGCTCAACGTGTTGTATTATTTTATCGTATTTTAAAAGTGTTTCACACGTGAAAAATTTGGCGACAAAAAATAACGCCAAGTAGCGGGTGTTGGCGACAAAAAAAAAGTCGCCAAAATAGCTGACACCCGCTTACGAAATTACTCCCGGTGCCGCAGACAGTTTTTACTAGTGCAAAGAAAGAAAACAACCAGGTGATGAGTGAATTGAACCCACGACTGTACGCTTAAGCGATTAGCGTGGAGGAAGGTGGACCCTTTACCTCTAAGCCACAGCCCCCTCCCCTTTTACAATGCTGTTTAAGTGTTTGAGTTGAATAACCCCTGTTCTCTCCTCAACTGTGACATTTTAAAAATCCAATTGCAAAACATTGTAGAGAAATTACACCACTGTAAGGTAGGGAGTTTTATTGTTTCTAACCCGTTAAATTTAGAGCAATTTCCAGACGTTTATGTCGAGAAAAGCTAGCATTACCTTTTGGGAACATTCTTAAACGGGCGTGTCCGTTAATTGCTCTGTTCTTCGCAGACTGTCACAGATACATGCCAGTTTGTGTCAATTTTTATTTACCGAACCCCACGCCAGTGCGACATCAGCTTGTAATTCAATCAAATCTTCGAACAACTTGTTCTCTTTTTCAAACGACTTAATTTTCAGGAAACGCATCTGTGATAAATACACAGTCAAAAAAGGAATGAAAAATAAAAAAAATCGGTGATTTGACACAAATTTGTCCTTCTAGCATTTCTATCCAAGTCTGCTGGAATTGAAAATAAAAGCTGCTCCAAACTTGAAGGACCTCATTTAAGGTTGAAAATTTTCCTTTCAAGTAATTTGGTTAATTCAATTTACTCGCAATTTGTCTCATGGTCGATTTTTAAATGTTTATTTATTTCAAACGAAACTGTATTAGGGAAGCAGCTTGTTCAACACCGAATATTTCAGAGAAGCGCGGCAACTTTGGACCAAAATAGTCTGTTCTCAGTCCGTGGCAAACTTAAGACTAAATACATGTCCGCGACTGCTTCCCAGAACACTTTAACAAAATAGGTATACTCCCATCAAATATTTGTTGAATCTGTTAACCCGTAAGCACGCGCGTCTACTTTTGTAACTTAAGCAGTCGCATGGGGTAAATTTTACCCCATTTCGTCTTCTTTATATTTTTGACTAAAAACAATTTAAAAACAAATTTGTGGACTTATAACATAAAATACATCAGTTCTGTTACGTTTCATGGGAAGAAATCGTGCTTTTTATGTTTATTGAGAGATTTTCTGGCAGTTTCTTTCAATATCATGCTTTCTGAGAAGAAAATCGCATAGGATATGCTTTATACCTAAAAACACTCATTACTTTATTAATATGATATTAATTTCATATTTTGCCAATACATACCAGCAGTGTAACGTCAATTTACAGTTAATTTTCATTTAGTTTATACTTAGTTTACGTTAACAACGTAATGAAACGTATTTAGTCGCACGGGAGTATTGAATCCCAAAGTGGAATTTTCTACCCTTCCGGATAACTAAGAAACGAAATTCCTTCACCCACCCCAACTAGACCTTGACTTTGAAAGGTAGAAGACGGGGGCAAACTTGTTCTCAAAAAATTTCTCCCAGTTTACGAAGAAAGAAAGTCGCTGGGGTAAGATTTACCCCAACGCGCCTGCTTACGGGTTAAGTGGACCCTATGAATCCTGACCCGGATTTAGACCGAGAGGGTTAAATCCTTGGTGAAACCGCCAAAATATATTGGACTTCCAGAACTCTTATCAACTCTTATTGATTGAACTCTGCCTCCTCCTCCTTTCTTGTTTGTTTGTGTAAATTATTAGGTTGTAACGAAAGTTTTCCGCCATTGCAAGTATTGCCTGCACAAGCAGTTCGCGTTGGTGTCTTTGCTAATATTTTGCGAAACGATTTTTATAATTTGAAAGAAAAACACTTGTTTTACAGCACTGTGTTGTGAAATCTGTAAAAGAAAATATCGTTATGATTAAGTATAAGGTGTCTGAAATGGAACTATCACGCTACCAGATTGAACCATCATTGACTCTCAGTTCTGTCGCAAAAAGTCAGCTACAGAATGACACCGAATGATGTGTACAGCTTAAGGCACTAGTGTTGTATCAAATGACACTGTGAAGATTGGGTACCGAAAGGTCAAAAAAGAGGACTGGGACATTAAAGAAGCAGAGCGCTTTGGCCGGCCTAATGATGCTGATGAGGCCCGCCTACGACAATCTGTGGAAGACGATAAAATATCCATCCACTCGAGAGTTAGCTAAAAGAGTTAGACTTTAGTGCCATGTCCATTAGTCGCTTTAAGCATCGCATTAAATTGGCATATAAGGTCAATAGCTGGGTATCGCGTGAGCTGACTCAAGCAAATCTGGCGGAAAACTTTCGTTACAACCTGATATGTCTGTCTTGTTTCTTTATAATATGGGGGGGGGAGGGTCTTCTTTTTCCCCCACATATGTTCAGTGGCAGCTCCTCCATTTGAGCACGTGAGCACGTGAACCCCCCAGAAGGAAAAACTGAAAAATAAACACATTAACAAATTAAATTTAAAAAAGATATACATTAAGTATACTTATAGATTTTTGTGAATTTAGAATGTTGAGTTTTATTCTCCCCCCCCCATCCCCCCATTATTATTTAATATGCTTATTATAGCTAACGCACTGTATCGTGGGTTACTACAGCAAGTATTTCGTCGCTCGCACGAGCGATCGGCCAAATAGTCTTCTGAACCACTCTATGTGAAAAGACGCGGAGAGAGTTGCGGGAGGAGTAAGGCGCTGCTGATATCAGTCCGTTCGCACATTTTTAGTGTGCTCACGGACGATTTTTATCCGTTATCTCTTCCGTATTCTCCCTTTGTTTGTTATGTTCGGTAATTAATCCATTTTTTGATTCTTTTTTCTTTATTTTTATCGTTTTTCACTGCAGTATTTTTTACGAACTAGTGTAAATAATTATGATGGGAGTAAAATAAGTGTTTCGGAGCTAAAGCAATTGCATTTTTTTCAATATTATCCTTCGAAAAAAAAAATTGAAATAAAAAATCAAGACATTACTTTCGCTAAAACTTAAATCATCAGCTAAATCATTGCTAAAACTAAATCTTGGTGATGAAATGTAAGACCACCCGTGGCGTAGCCAAGCGGGGGCTAGGGGGGTCACAACCCCCATGAGAAATTCTTTGCCATACAAAATATGTATTCTTCACGCTCTTATCACAGGCACGTATACATATAGATGAGTTGCAGAAGTGGTAACCTCCCCCCCCTCCCCCATGAAAAATTTCTGGCTACGCCACTGAAGACCTCAGATTACTTTTTTTTTCTTTTTTTACAATTGCATGCGTTACATTTTCTTTAACCCTTTGAGGCGCAACCCTTTCCCAATGCTGAAAAAAGTGCAGCCGTTGCCATCGCTCGACTTAACTACCAGCAAGAGGGCGGACGATCGAAACGTTCATCGCGTGCCACAGATCTAGAGACCCTTTTTTGACGACAGCCTGGCTGTGCCGACACAGCTGTCGTCAGAAAAATGTCTCTAGATCTGTGACACGCGATGAACGTTTCGATCGTCCGCCCTCTTGCTGGTAGTTAAATCGAGCGATGGCAACGGCACAACCAGCTGTCGTCAAAAAAGGGTCTCTAGATCTGTGGCCCGCGATGAACGTTTCGATCGTCCGCCATCTTGCTGGTAGTTAAGTCGAGCGATGGCAACGGCTGCCCTTTTTTCAGCATGGGGCAATCTATCCAGCTGTTCTCGCATTCTTCAATTTTTCAGCAGATGCCAGTGCTGTTAAAAATAATCGTGACAATTTTTTTACGGGAAATCACGTGCTAAAGAGTAAAGGATTTTCGTGGAGCTATGTCACCCGCAACCATTTTCATACAAATCAAATGTATTCTTTGTGACTGGCAACAGTCAAAACGTCAGAGTTTGGTGTTCCCAGAGCGGGAACACTGAGCATTAAAGGGTTAAGAAGTGTTTCGGAGCTGCAGCAATGACATTTTTCAATATTATCCTTTAAAAAAAAATATGAAATAAAAAATCAAGACAATATTTTTGCTAATACTTATCTTGGCGTCGAAAATACAAGACCCAAAGATGACTTGTTTTCTTTCAGTTGCGTGCATTGAATTCCTATAACAGCTGGAAAATGCAAATATATTTTAACTTGTAACATGCGTCGTATCTGCTTATTTAATTTTTGAAACTTATTTTGTGAACCTCTAATTAAGTAACCCACGAGCCGCCACTGTACATACCTTAGAGCATTATTTCTCAACCTTTTTACACCAGCATAGACAGTGTTGGATAAGAAATTTTTAGAAGGAACTAATTTAAAAGAAAAGCTTATTGACTAAGTAAAATGTTGAATGAAGGTAAATGTTACACTAAAGCTATGTTTTTTTTTTCGGGGGGGGGGGGGAGCTAATTTCTGACATAAAATTTTCTTAAACCCTATTCAAAAAATCTGGAGTGATTCCACTCGACTTTCCGAACACTTACGATTAAGATCATTACCAAGCATTTAAATAAATTTTAATCGATGAATTATTCAAACATATATACCAAATTGAAACTCAATCGAATGCACCGTTTAAACGCTTGCGCACTTTCAAGAATTTCTCCCCATATGCCATTATGCTATAATATAAAAGAAAGATTTGTCGTAGCCCTGTAGGAGAACTATAAGTCCTATTCACACCAAAATCAATACTGGTCTTGCGACGGTGGTTTATAACATATATACCCAATTTGAGCTTAATAGAATTTACCGTTTAAACGCTAGCGCACTTTCAAGAAATTCCCCCCATAGGCCATAATGTAAAAGAAATCTTTGTCGTAGCCCTGTAGAAAAACTATAAGTCCTATACACACTAAAATCAATACCGGTCTTGCGACGGTGGTTTATGACATATATATCCAATTTGAGCTCAATCGAATGCTCCGTTCAGGAGCTATCGTGTTCACTCACATACACACAAACACACATACACACACACACACATACATACATCTCGTAAAAATAGCATAAATGAATTCAGAAGACCTCAAAACGTGTAAAAACACCAAAATCTCGAAGTCGAATTTTTTCATGATTACAATACTTTCCTTACATGGTACATGTTCGGAAAGTAAAAAGGGATTTTCTAATAAAATATATATATAATTTGTTCATTGTTTGTTCATCATATAATTTGTTCCCCTTATATAATTTGTTCATTGAAGTTATAACGCAGTTTAACTGTATTTTATACACTGCGTGGAAATATTTAATAATTCGCTTTTGCTTTCCGAACATGTACCATGTAAGGAAAGTATTATAAAATTCGAATTCGAGATTTTGGTGTATTCATTTATGCTATTTTTACGCGAGATGTATGTGTGTATGTGTTTGTGTGTATGTGAGTGAGCACGATAGCTCCTAAACGGGGCATTCGATGGAGCTCGAATTGAGTATATAGGTTACAAACCACCGTCGCAAGACCGGCATTGGTTTTGGTGTGTATAGGATTTATAGTTTTTCTACAGGGCCACGACAAAGATTTCTTTTGCATTATGGCCTATGGGACGAAATTCTTGAAAGTGCGCTAGCGTTTAAACGGTGCATTCGATTGAGTTTCCATTTGGTATATATGCTTGAATGATTCATCGATTAAAGTTCATTTAAATGCTTGGTAATGATCTTAATCGTAAGTGTTTGGAAAGTCGAGTGTAGCCACTCCAGATTTTTACTTTCCGAACATGTACCATGTAAGGAAAGTATTGTCATCATGAAAAAATTCGACTTCGAGATTTTGGTGTTTTTACACGTTTTGAGGTCTTCTGAATTCATTTATGCTATTTTTACGAGATGTATGTATGTGTGTGTGTGTGTATGTGTGTTTGTGTGTATGTGAGTGAACACGATAGCTCCTGAACGGAGCATTCGATTGAGCTCAAATTGGATATATATGTCATAAACCACCGTCGCAAGACCGGTATTGATTTTGGTGTGTATAGGACTTACAGTTTTTCTACAGGGCTACGACAAAGATTTCTTTTACATTATGGCCTATGGGGGGAATTTCTTGAAAGTGCGCTAGCGTTTAAACGGTAGATTCGATTGAGCTCAAATTGGGTATACATGTTATAAACCACCGTTGCAAGACCGGTATTGATTTTGGTGTGTAGAAGACTTATAGTTCTCCTAAAGGACTACGACAAAACTTTCTTTTATGTTATGGCATAATGGCATATGGGGAGAAATTCTTGAAAGTGCGCTAGCGTTTAAACGGTGCATTCGATTGAGTTTCCATTTGGTATATATGCTTGAATGATTCATCGATTAAAGTTCATTTAAATGCTTGGTAATGATCTTAATCGTAAGTGTTTGGAAAGTGGAGTGTAGCCACTCCAGATTTTTTTTTTAGTTTCACTTTTGTGTTGCGGCAAGCCTACATGAGAGGCATCTGCCTACGGGAGTCTTGGTAAGTGGACATTTTAAGGGGTTCTAACACGCATTCTCGTTACATCCGGGAAAAATACGACCAAAACTCCTGATGGTTAAATCGACAGCCTCGCGGTGGGTCCGCGCGCGAACCCACGGCGGAGTTTCGCAACTACAGCCGTCTACCATGTTCAGTGTCTTACCCACTCGGTCATGGCGGAGCTTCTTTTTATTTACCCCAAGAAATACTTTAAAAAGAGAAGTCAATTCTAAAAAAAAGTTAATTGGCAATTCTCTATGAGATTCTAAATTTGCTTTATTCATATTTAGGATGGAGGTTTTTTTATTACCTTCGTAGGTGCACCTCGTCTTGTGGATATATTTAACAGGTCTGTTCGCAGACGCATATTCACTACTGGCCAAAAGTATTGCAAGTTTCAGAAATCTAACGCCTTTCAAGATTATAAGCCCCTCTCCCCCGTCAATAAGAAAAAATCAATATAATTGATATTTTTTAATGTCAGCATGTCAAATTAATTACTTCAGAGACAATATATCATTAAGTTAAAGAACAAAAAAAATAATTATTTAATTTCTTGAAAATTGCATAAAAAATACGCAGGTTATTACAGAATAGAGCTGAAGCAAACCGCATGTATTCGGTACTAAGATACGGATAATCACTCAGACTCGAAGTAACGAATTGCTACTTTGCGGTTGATATCGTTATCGTTACTCCTTACTCGATCCGAAGCTGTTTCGGATCGAGCAGCTTCGAATACAGACTGGCAGGCGAGGCGAACAAGGGGGAAACGGGTTCCAGTAATCGGGTACTAATATGTTCTGTATTTGTTACTGGATATCGGATCGCGGTTTCAAGGGAGAAAATGACTTTTGAGTGTGCATTTCGGATCGACCAGGTTCGAACTTCGAATACAAGACTGCCGGAGGGAGAAAATGTATTTCGGTATTTGAGTAATAGTATGTTCCGTTCCGTTACTAGATACCGGAAGTATTATGGATTCTCGCTGTTTGAAGGGAAAAATCAGTTTCGGTATTTGAGGAGTAGTATGTTCTGGTTGCAATTCGTTTGTGCCGAGCCGAATGGTATCGTTTTGATGAGGTTTGGAAGAATCCGTATGTTTCGTTACAGTTATGGAGATGGATATACTATCTGCTGCTCTATTGATATGGGTCGTACAATGGGGGGATAGGATCCGGTGTATAGTGCGTTCTTATGCGCAGTTGAATTTTTTTTTTGCAGGGGGGGGGAAGGGGGTGTTCTTATAATTGTAGAGGAGCAATACATATCAGAGAAGCATGTTAGTAAGGGGTGCTAATTTCGGGCTTTCTAACATTTTAGTACTAAATAGTGGTGCAATCAGAATTCTTTCTTTCAGGGTGGTTTCGAAGCAGGATTGCGAACTTAACTTTTTCTTTTTTTTAGCTAGAATCGAAATATGAGTAATAAATAACAAATTATTTAAATACACCTTTTAAAAAAATATATTTTTATAAAGTAAACGAATTCACACATTTTTATTATTTGAAAGATTATTTGGAACTAAAAAAAAGTATTTAGCATGGAAACCTAAACACATTTTTTAAGTAATTTTTTAAAAAATATATAAAAAATTGTGAGCTACCCGGGATTTCTATGCCCACTCCTGCGTAAGCCACTGGTATTAAAATAATTCAATAAAGTTCAGTATGTTTCTAAAATGTCGGCGTTTAGGGGGCCATCTGCCCTATTTTATGGTACATTTTATTCCATGAACTCATGGAATACGCATAGTCCGGTGCAACCATTCTTTCTGTATGAAAGGAGTGATAATTTTTGTTTAAAGAATGCTCTCATATATGCACCCACAGAAGGGGCTAACCCCTTTCATCCCAAAAGTGCAGAAATAGAACTGGAAATATCTTAAAAATAGATCATTCTCACTGAATTAAACAATTTTAATTTAAAATATGGTAATTTTTAATTTACTTCGAAAAATCGTCCAGCAAAAGAAGTTTTTGATATGAATTAAGAACACACAAATAATAAAGATATTATGCTTATAGAGACGCAAAGTAGTTGATATCATACTGAGATCCCCTGCCCTGTGAATTTAATATATGTGGCCCAATCCCTGGATCTCAGTATTCGAGTTACCGCTCCCAGAAAAAACACGAGTCACAAGCTTTCCTTTACACTTTTTATGATAAGAATGAACAGGTTAAACCAGCGTTCAGAATTTTAAAAAGGGGGGGTTGAGAAAAAAAAAGAATGGCATATGTCTTTGGAAGATTTCTATGTGCACTCCGTAATTCGGATAATTTAGCATTGTATAAAACCATAAATGTGTATAAAAACAATCTGTAAATCAGAGAAAATAAGCTCTAAATACAACTTTGTGCAACTTCGCTAAAAAAAATTCTTTTTGGTTAGGTTTTGTTATGGGTTTATGTATGGGCGGAATATACCCATAACAACACTGTCCCGGATGTGTTGTTATGGGGCACATATAACACCCTATTACCGATTCTATTAGTAGTAACGAAAGTAACGAGTAACGAATACTTAGTAACGAATAGCGAACATCTGAGTAACAAATACATACGGATACTCATTTTGTCGTTACTTTTACAGCACTAATAAGGAAATCATAATCCCTTTTAACTCACCGGAATAAAATTAAATAAAGAATTTCAAGCTCTTCTGCAAAAAAAGGATAATAAATAAATGAAATTGAACCAAAGATCATTTATTATGTTTCTGAGCAGTCTGTACTTGGATCACAACAACCACTCTTTTAGGTATGGAATCCACAATGTTTTACAATACTTCTTTCAGTGTTGCATGGTGCCAACTTAATTGATGGGTTCCTGAAGCTCTCATTCTGTTTTTTTGTTGATTTTCAGATGCATTCTTTCCAATTATACTACATAAATTCTCAAAAATATTTAAATCTGTCAAATTTCCCGCCCATTTTTTCTGGGATTATACTTGAAAAGATGGTTAGATTTCTCAAACTTGCAGTACTTTTGGTCCAGTAGTGTAAGAAGGGGGCGGTCTTCCCAGTTCCTCTTTGTCTAACATACAAAAGTTAAGTACAGCCAAATATTGTCTTTTTGAATTCATCGTTAAAAACAGTATAGGTAAAATGTATATACATATATATAAATTGTGAAAAAATTATATTAAATTTAAAAAAAAACTATATTTGTCATCTAAATTTTATAATTCAGTGCGCAACAAACACAATTTACTAAAAAGAATTTTAAAATGTTTAGTGCTATCGAATGTCTGATACGAGTATTAACAGTAAAATTTGCTGTGAATAGTATTTTTACAGTAAGAATGGACGCCCTTCCCCCCTCTGAACTGGATTTGTTCTATGAGAAAACTATGTAGCTTCCTCCGTTGGCCTGACATATAGTTAGAGCTTACATATTGCAATTAACTATATTTTTACAGCGCGTATCTGTTCAGGATTAAATTACAAGATGGCGCCACATCCTTAGTGTTCTCCTTTCGAAAATCGAAACTCGTTTCTCTGCGGTATCAATCGATACGGGTCGCATGTGTATCTGATCTTGAAGCAATGCGCATTTTATGAGAAAATTTAACCGTGCAATCTGAGTCGGTATGTTCGATTTGCATTCCAATTAAAACCGAACCTGTGTTTTAAACAGCAAGGAATAATTTTAAAAAGCATCTAAGAGACAGTTTAAGCTTAGAAATAAACCTGAAGCACTGCAGGCCGGATTGTCATTATTTTGGAATTGGTTTAAGGAGCGAGGTGCATGGATTTGTGCAGAAAATTCTGTAGCGTACTTAAAGGGGTCGGGGGGAACCGGGCCCCCTACTAAATTGTAAAGCAACTATTAAAAAAGGTATTTTAAAATATTCATACTAACTTTAGTATCAATAAAGTTTTAAAATACCGGATTGGCCTTTCCGAAAATGGGAAAACTGTGTATGTTGATAAAATTGGAGGTTTTAAGGTAGGGAGAGGATAGGAGTGCAAGTCTTCAATTCTAACAATGTCCAGGAGCCCTAATTTGTGGTATTTTAAATGACAACATGAATTACTTGATGCATCGTAAAATTAAGTAAATTTTTGGTTTACTACAGTAAATGCTTTCGATGTAGTAAAAATTCATATCAGCATATATGTATATGAAGACTAAAAATTTCTAAGGTGGCTTAACACCTTTTTTGAATGGCAAAAATTGACAAAAGCATAGATTGTTTAATTTTTTGCTTAAAATTTAGTTTAAATAATATAAATTGCAGGGGCATTGCAATGAAAGCTGGAATTACGTGAATGGGATTTCACTTCACAGATGTTTGTTTTCGTTAAATAACCTCTAGTGATAATCATATGGGATAAATATTAATCCTTACGTAGAAAGAATACGCTAAATTGTGCCGAGCTCCCTTAACGTAAAAATTCACGGAAAAACAAAAATACAGGAGTTGAGCTTCAGTTTAAATTGAAAGAGACTGCAGAATAGTTTGAGGAATCCATATAAATTCACGTCTAGGATTCATTTTTTACCACTACTGATATATAGCTGCCACTGTTAATGCTGTTAAGGCTTTCGTACATTGTCAGGGGGCACGTGTGGTTCATTGAATTATTTAAATTCCTTAGTAAAAAAAATTATAACGTGTCAAGATAATAATCACGTATGAATGGTATTTGATAACTTGATCTTAATTCTTTATCATAATTTTCATTCGATAACTATCGATGCAGGCACTTATATTAGAAACTTTTTAACTAAAACGTTCACGCCCTAACACACTTACTTCACTAGCCGCCTCCGGTGACCAGTTGGTCCGCCATCTTAATAAATCTTGTTCGGAGAGAATCCTGTTCCCCACCGGCTTCCTTGGCACCGAAATCTCTCAGATTCTGAATGGAATTTAAAATTAAGATGGTTACAAATAGGAGCGGCCCTAGGGTAAGTGGTGCCAATTGCTAATGCAAAAAAGACACGCCTTTTATGCTCTACTTAGTTTTTGATTTCGAAGCCGGCGTCCCGATGCAATGCTTACCGTGTCTGGCCGCCCCTTGTTACAAAAATAAGATGGGTAAATGATAAAAACCTACAAAAAGGTACAAATTATTTTCGCCCTATATTAATTCTGAAGAGCTTCTGGATATATTGGCTTTTATCAAAAATGGAAAGGAAGAAACAAAGAAAATCTGAAACACTTTCAGATTTAAATGCGCACTAAAATGCTATGTATTAAAAGCGCATTATAATCCATGGGTCTTCCCTAATTTCTTTCCTTATTCCATTATGTTGGAAAGTATATCATTCTTGATGAGTGTGATTAACTCATTAACGCCAGCGATCTATTTTTAGACGACGCGAAATTTGTAAATCACTCAAATATGTAAGCATTAGTTTATTTTCCTAGTTAAATTCTTGAATAAAAAATCTGATTCCACAAATACACAGCGATAACAAGTTTAAATGAGAATATTTCCCTGTCTTCTTCACACTTTGAAAAAGATTTACATTCTTCATACCACACAAATTTCGGAAATTATTTATCACTTCTGTCATCACATAAGTTTGAGAATGTGCTGAAAAAAGTTGGGCGCTAACGGGTTAAACGCAATTAAAATTGATATTTCAAATATCCATTTTCTGGATGTAATACATTAGAAATAGATGAGAAATAGCTGCGCGGAAAAATGCATAATTCGAACTGAAATAAAGTTTAAAAACTCATTCAGGTGTTTTCATAATTCAAGTAGCAGAAGCAGACGATAAATAGCGCTTGGCGCTAGAATCACGTCTCCTCAAAATCGCATATCAACCATTTTATTTGTTGCCAAATTCAAATGTTGCACGTTATAGTTTCGAAAAATTTCCAAATCCTATTTTTCTTTTAAGTATAAAACATTTCATTCCTGCTCTGATTTCACATGCACACGATACTTTAATTAAAAAATAACCTTACAAATAATTTAATCGAAAAAAAATCGTTATTCTTTTATTTTTACTTCAAGAGTCAATCATTTAATAAACTTGCCAAATATGGCAACCTAGATATGCTCAAACCTCGCTCTTTCCACTGCAGGGTTACAATCTCGAAATGGCGAGAGCAAAAATGATCCTTTTGCGACACATTTTTTTATCAATATCTCCTAAAATAATTCGAATTTCTAAAAAATCGCTTCGAGGTGTGTCGGGAACTGTCCTGGAGAATTTCCGTACAATATTTGGTAGGTCTGCGATTGCCCGTTTTGGAGCTACGCGAGACACAGACAAACAAACTAACTAACGGACAGTGTACACATTGCTTTATTAATATAGATTGACGTAGCGTAACCACGAGTTACGTCGTTAACGCGAGCACCTAGCTGAGCCGCTTGCATTAATGCAAACCATCGGAAACCCCATCCGGTATGAACTACACGGGCAGCACAACAACCTTCTCTTAACGTACAGAGTAACATTACTGAAACGTTTTTTGAACGTTAATAGATGTTTAGTGAACTTGAGCTGCCTTGATGATGTCTGGCAATGTATTCGAAACTGGAATCTAAGTACCAAACTGCCATCCGCTATTCCTGCCTTTCTCGAATCTGCCATGGAATATTGCCAGGAGTAGCGAGGAACCAGACCCTAGCACATAGTCATAAGTGCTCCGAGTTCTGAAAAAACAGAAAGCTCTTTTGATACCACACAGGCCTGCCAGGATAAACAGGGAATGTTTTGGTGGGAGAACTTCCCAAGAGAGCTGTTCTGTTATTAAACGAAGGAAACCACCAAACCACCGGACAGCCATGTGAAGCCAACGTAACATATAGTTTTTCGGCACTCATATATAACTCATATATAACCTTTCGGCACTCATATATACCCCTGTACTGTATTTTGGGCCACCAAACCACCGGACAGCCATGTGAAGCCAACATAACATATAGTTTTTCGGCACTCATATATATATACCCCTGTACTGTATTTTGCGCAGTACATGTTATATTCAAACCCTTCCCCCCCCCCCACACACACTTCCACTCAAACATTGCACAGTTCTTATTCTTTATGACCGTACATTTGCTCATGTTTTATTCAACACGTCAAAAAGAATTTCATTTTGAAGCTGCTAATTTTTGCTTTGACTAGCAGTCTCTCACAGTCTGATCTTTGGCGATTTTCTTCGACACGTTTTGCTAACCTTTATAAATTTCTGCGCCTAATTGTTTGCGCTTGTAAAATTAATGCCCAGATTTACGCTTAACTGCTACGGTTTGTGTGCGTCTATTTTCTTGATAGTTGGCATATTTTTGTTAGCGCTGCACCGCCATGTTTGTAGGGTAAGTCTAATTGCATCGATCTGGGAAGTGACTACTTTAGCTCCAGTTCAACGACTTGTAGACACTAAATTTACTGTCCTTGCTTCTCCCCCTTGCCAACGAAGGATTTTGTAAGATTTTCTGGTCTTAATAAAAACCAATTTTTCTAACTACTCGAGTTTCGCGTCAGTTGTTGCCTGTGACACGACGCAGTGGAAAAATACCTCTTCTTGTGAAAATTAAATGGCCTCCTTTTCCTGAGCTTTCAGTTATTCTTCTAGCCCACCTCTTGATTATTAGATAATTATAGAAATATACACATCTACACCATAAGCCAGACCAACCATTAAATTTGAGTCTATTATATTTGAGTCTTGAGGAATTACCCGTGAAAACTAAATGTGCGAATTAACGAGATGAATGAAGTATGAGCCAAACAGTATTTCATTTACAGCAGTCAAAAATGACGACAAAAATTAATTAATGGCTGAGATTCATAAACTCTGTCACAAACTTTACCTCATATTGGGATATTTGTGCGATTTTAAAAAGCTTCTCCAGATTAGTTTAACATTTTCTACGAGATTAAAATAATCTATTTTCTTCCGCTGAGCCATGGAGGACGTAAATGAGGAACGGTTTATCGAAAGATTTTTTTGAGATAACATTGATTCAAGCACGATATACCTTGTTAATATACAGGGTGGTTATAATTTCATTTTAAATAGCATTCTGCAGCTGTAATGGGTGGGTCGACTGCCGCCAAATTTGGCGTATGGAATGTAAATGAAATGCGCCCAAGATTTTTGAAAAGATTAGTTCACAAAATGTCCACTAGGTGGCGTTTTGTATGGTGGAATCGGCTCAAAAAATGACCTATATAGTTAATAAATGCGCAAAAAGCTATTGAATAAGTGCCGAAATTGTCTGTGCATTTCAAATTAGCCGTTTCCAAGGTTAACTTTACTGTTTTTTATGCAAAATGCCACCTGGTAGATACACGCTTAAACCAAACGAGCGAAATTCGATCAGTCGGAGCGGAAAGTTAGCTTCTCCTTTAGGAGCGTTTTTCGATCACAAGAGCGGAGCGGAATATAACAATAAACGAGGGGAGAATTTCTCGGAAAAAACAGGGAGGCAGAAAAGGCGTTCTCAGAAAAAAGACTACTTGAAGAGCACTTTCGCGGAAAAACCGGTAAGTTACCATGTAGACGGGTCGCTCCGCAATGTATCGTTTTTTTCGCTGTTTGGGTTTAAGCGTGTATGTTGTGATTTTTTTTTTTTTTTCGAAATTCCTTGAGCGAATATCATGTAAAATCTATAGACTAAATTTGGTTACATTGCCGACCGAGTTGCATGGGGAGTAAAGCAACGTACTCCGGTTTCGGGTTCAAGTCAGCGGTATCGGCGGCCGGGGTTCGATCCCCGACTGGGCGTGGTTGTCATGTCCGTCCCTTCATAGGGGGCGATATTGGCCCACCTACTAGGTGCCCCCATAATAAAGTGACAAACACCTTCGGGCCGTTGTCAGGGACAATGCTAATCGGCAAAGTACCCGCCCGTTAGAAAAAAAAAAAAAAAAAAAATTATTTACATTTCGTGCAACCATTTTAGCTGTAGATAGGGGAAATTTAATTATAATCACCCTCTATATTAAACTTTTCGTTGTATTCAGCATTTTCAACGGACATCTTTCTGCTAAATCTGTTATTGTAACGTAGGATAATAAGTAATCCTACTTTAATGTATTTCCTCCGGTAATTTCCTCCGGAAAACAAATATCATGCCACATGCAAAAAATTGATACGTATGCGGTTTTCTGGATAATATCATTATTTGGAATGTTTTGTTTTATTAACTAAGCCTAGATTACCTTTGGTGTAGCATTTCTCTTAATGAAGCAAATATTAGAACTATAAATGCCCCCCCCCTGGGAATGTAGTTTTACAACTACATATTTTAGCATACACACAATTCTTTTCTGGCTACGGCGTCGACTACATCAATGTAAAAAGTTTTCTTCAGATTGTGTGATAATATAAAAAAGGTTTTCATTGTTCATTGTCTTCTTAACTCTTTTTGAAAATTCTAACCTTCCTTTAAGAAATATCATTTTCAATGATTATTTGACCACGCTGTAGTCAGTTGTCTAAAAAAGAAAATGTACAAACTTTTCATTTAATATTCCGACCGTTCTTTGAAATTTCTGACAGAATGCGTTTCATCTTGTAAAAACATGCGGCTTCACAGTATTTTTTTAACCAGACTTAATTTTGTGACTTGCTTTCAAAAGTTTAGAGGTTGTTAAGTTATTCTCAAACACTCGAATGATTTTTCATAATAAGATTAATTTTTATGCTGCAAATTTTATCAAATACTTAGTTTTAAGGTTTGTCGATTTTAAAATTACGGCTGTAAAATTTTAGGAAATAATGTAAGCACATTTCGGATATTTATCAATCATATTTTTATTTTATAGGAAACTAGCTGAAGTACCCGTTCTTCGCACGGGAATGAATGGACTTTTTGATATTACGATTTGTGGTGATTACTATTCATTGTAATAAACAGATATAGCAAAGTGGATATCGCGTTATATTGTGTCCAATAATCATGAATACCGAATTGCAAGGCAATCGTTTGTACGGTGCAGAAGGCCATGCGGCGTAGCGCAATCTAGTGGCGAGTTTTAGCAAAACGGATACGGCGAAAATATTTTTCGCATTCAGATATCGATGTATACGAATTTTCATGATTATCGGCTGGACAGTCCTGAAGTTCATGTGTTGACGCGACATCTAGTGGCAAGTTATAGGAAAATGGATAGCGCCAAACTCTTCCCCGTGTTCAAATATCTATGTATACCTATTTTCATAGCGATCATTTGCAATGTCAAGAAGTGATACACTGCAGGGCCATCCAGTGGTTCAATAAAGTAATGATTTGCTACAGCGCCGTCAAGTGGCGAGTTATAGCAAAATGGATAACGCCAAAATATTCCCATTGTTCAAATAGCTATGTATACTGATTTTCATAGAGGTCGTGTTCAACTATCTATGTATACCAATTTTCATAACGATCATTTGCACACTCAAGAAGTGATACACTGCAGGGCCATCCAGTGGTTCAATAAAGTAATGATTTGCTACAGCGCCATCAAGTGGCGAGTTATAGCAAAATGGATAACGCCAAAATATTCTCATTGTTCAAATAGCTATGCATACTGATTTTCATAGCGACCGTTTGAATGGTCAAGAATTTGGCCTGCTGCAGCGTCATCTAGTGGCGAGTTAAAATAATAATGCATTGCAGTGTCATCTAGTGGTGAGTAACATCAAAAGGAACGCAGTTAGAATATATTCTTCGTGCTCAAATGTGTAAGTATAAAAAATTTTATGCCGATCAGTCGAACGGTATAGAAGTTGATGCTTTTCAGCGCCATTTAGCGGCAAGTTACAGCAAAATGGATAATGAAAAATATTCTGAGTGTTCTAATATTCGCGTGTACCAAATTTCATCGAAATCGGTTGGACGATATTCGCATAGCAAACGGCTAAACGGAATAGAATTCGACGTTCTGCTGCGCCACCTGGTGGCAAGTTAGAGGAAAACGGATAGCATAAAAAGCTTCTCCATGATAAAAGACTTAGGTGAACCAAATTTCATGGTGCAACGGTGCTCAACGGTGCTGGAGTTTTTCAACCTCATACACATACCAACATTCATTTTTATCTGTAACCAGTATTATTATGTATCCCAGTCTCAAATAAAATCCAGTTTCAAATCCTAGCCTCGCCAAAGTGCCAACATACGCCATTTTGCAAGCGTTTTTTCAGGAAATCATTGGAAGCATTGACTTAGCAGCAATGAATATGGGAAATGGTTCGACCGCGAAAAAGTAAAGCAAGCCTTTATTTGAAAAGTTGAATCCCTTAATACAGCCGAATTTTTTAAAATTATCAACTATAACGTGTTTTATTCATCATTACTCCGATGTACTAAATGAGAAGATTTCAATTTTCTGAAATTTGGCGGAATTCCCCCAACTTAAATCAATGTCCTCATTTGGCGAGAATTCTGGAGATAGATCAATTGAAATCCCTTAATAACTGCATTATTTCTTCACGGATCATTAAAATTTAACGCTGTATTCTAATAAGACCTTTGCACTTGTTTTCAAAAATCTATTTCCTTAAGCTCTCAATAAATTGCGCCAAGCCGAAATCTGTGCTAACCGCTAGAACTCACTTTCACAAAATCGGCATTTGAGCCATTTTATTTTTTCGCCAAACTAAAATAATTTACCTATTAGCCTCGGAAATCTTCAATTCTTATTGTTTTGCACATAAAACATTTCATTTCTGCTCTGATTTCCCATGCACACGATATTATAATTTAAAAAAAAATAACCTTACGAATATAAACTAACAAAAAAAAAAATCATTATTATTCTTTTATTTTTACTTTGAGAATTTAAAACATTTTATTCGGCAAAATCGCCACACATGGCAACCATGATCCTTATTTCACACTTTTTTCAATACAGGGGTTACAATTACGGAAAGCTTTTGCGTGAATAGCATAAAAAATCTCTTAAATTCCGGGAACGGGTGGACTTTCAAAGTTTTAAAGTGGACTACGATTTATTCTATATTATTTTACATATCTGTGCTAAATTTCAGGCCGATAGGTTCACTTTGTAGATTTGTATACGAACGACATTTTATTCGGCAAAATCGCCACACATGGCAACCACGATCCTTATTTCACACTTTTTTCACTACAGGGGTTACAATTACGGAAAGATTTTTGCGTGAAGACCATAAAAAATCTCTTAAATTCCGGGAACGGGTGGACTTTCAAAGTTTTAAAGTGGACTATGAGTTATTCTATATTATTTTACATATCTGTTCTAAATTTCAGGCCGATAGGTTCATTTTTGTAGATTTGTATACGAATCAAATCCACAAACAAACAAACAAACAAACAAACAAACAAACAGAATTTCATTTTTATTTATAAGATAATTAGTTCATTTAGCTATATGTTTGAAGGTTGATGCTAATTTTTAAGTGGGGCATTGCTATTATTTTAACATTGACTTACAGATATTGAGAGAGCAATGTTAAAATTTTAACATTTGAAAGCAATATTACTAGTTAGTCTAACACATTCTCCTATCTAATACAGTGTGTTAAAACATGATTTTTTTCTCGTTAATTTCCAAAAAGCTGTCTGCTTCTAAAGGTTATATGCAATAAGAGTGATAAGTGTACAATATGTATGGCACACATAAATATTTGATATATTTTAGCAAAAAGCATGTATAATGTGTACATGTATTTGAAATGTGCATAGTATAATATGTGTATGCATAGGTATGTGTGTATGAGTGTAAAATATGTATATAAATGTGGATATATGTATGTGCACAAGTATACGATTGTTAAATAATGTTTATATGTGTTATTAAAGGTTTTAGAAAATCTACAATGTAGAAAATATGCATTATTTTCTTTATTATTATAACTGTTTGACTAATCAGTCTTAACGAGAAATAAAGTACAGACGATGTTTGACATTTCTAATTATTTGCAATATGATTTTCAGACAAATACTTTGAGTCTCTCGCAATAGATGGCGCTCCGACCAAAAAAGATCGTGAAATTTTCAGTCCACGATATTTGATTTTCAAACCCGTTAATAAATATCCATTTATTTATTTTTTTTTCGTATATCCACTTTAATTGTAAGTCACATTTGAAATAATCTAGCTTTAGCTTCGAAAGTCTGAAATAAATAACATGTAATTGCACTTTTTTGACTAATAACATTGTTCTAACTTTTTGTAACTTAAATTTATTTCGAAGAAGGAGGAAAAAAAGTTAATTATATCGTTCTTTTTTCTCTTCGCAAAACTTTAATTAAGTATTTGGTATCGTAAAAAAAGTATTTATCGTACAAGATTAATGTTATAAGCTAAAACCTTAAAAGGGGGCACGGATACTTACGCCATTTTAGATGGAAGTTTTTTATCTCTGCTGAAATTTATAATAATTTAAATGTTTAGTTTGATCATTTTACTTTTCTAGTAATTGTGTTCTGCTTTAAAACGCTAATATAATTACACATTTAAAATATTGGTGTGTATTAAAGATGTACTTTATTTACTACAGTCATAAGTGCCTTAGATTTAAAAAAAATCTAGCTTAGCAGCTGTTTTAAACAAACTAAGCATTCTTTTATCAAAATTATGCCTGCATGGAATCAATCTGTCAACATCTTTTCTCAATGAAAACGTATTTAGCGAACTTTCTTTAATTTTTAATGTATTAATTATTGCTAGTTTAAAGACCTTTTTCTTTATTAGTGAGGTCTTCTCTGCATATTGTTTTTTAGTTGGAAAATATACTTAACCAGAAATAAAAGAACAACGGATGAGATTGATAAGGTAGTTAGTTACATGTGGTTTTTATCTTTCCTTAAACTACTGATAAATTGAGTTGGTTATACAGAGTAATGTAATGGAATTCTTTGAGTGCTCCAGGAAAAATAACTGCAAATGCTGCATACAACGTATGGTACATATTACAGTACATGAGAAAAAAAAACATCTAACTTTTCGAGCAGTTTTCGAGCCCGACTAGCGGCTGAGCAAATAGCGCTCTCAACTGGAAGACCGAAAGTGCTTCAGTGGTTCAAACCCAGGTCGCGCCCGTCGACTTAGTCCGTTCAGCTTTTTTTTTTCTCCAAAACTTCTCCTAAATACGGATTAGGACACCTTAAAAAGACCCCCACGGAAGGCAACTACCCTCGGCCCATATCCCTCGGTCGTATTCCAAATCAATCAAAGTATTTGATGTATGTAAACGGGAGTTAGATAGCCGACGGATGGGAAACCACAATCAGTAATTATCAACTTAGCTGCGAAGGTGCTTAATATATGTATGAAAAATGAAATTTCAAACGGCATTTCTGAATGATCAAAGGAATTATGATCGGTCAGAGAAGTTTACTAATATTCTACCCAAAACGACATAAAGGTAACTTTCTTTGCACTCATTATAAAATTGCTGAAAAACTGGTTTTACAGGCAAACATGAATTGATAACTGGGATAAACAAAAAATGGCTACTGAGCTTCGACCTCCATGTTTGGTTCGGTTCCATAATTTTACATAATTTTCGGACATAATTTTACATATATTTAAATACTATTAGTTCACAGCAGCTTTAATCTATTATTACAATATTTCGTAAGCTGTAGAAAATTCATCACATGTATTTTTCTATAAATAGGTTATAGACCTAAAAATTTCAACATAGGGTTAGCAGGCGAAATGCACGAAAGATGAGAGATAAAATGAAATAGTCAATTAATATCGTTTTAATATGGCAATAATGAAAATAAAAAATTAGGGGGTTTAAGGGGGTCTCGCCCTGACAAGGCTCGAACAGCCGAGTTTTATTAAGGACAATTCTCAATAAAGGGGGTGAGTTTCTCTCACCCCCTTTATATATATGTAAAAATATAACTCGGCTGTTCGAGCCTCGTCAGGGGTAGACTTCCCTGAAACCCCTTTAATTTTTTAGTTTCATTATTGCCATATTAAAACGATATTAATTGACTATGTCATTTTATCGCTCATCTTTCCTGTATTTTTCCTGGTAACCCTATGTTGAAATTTTTATGAGTGTAACCTATTTATAGAAAAATACATTTGATGCATATTCTACAGCTCACGAAATAGTGTAACAATGGATTAAAACTGTTGTGAACAAATAGTATTAAAAGTATGCGACATAATTTTACATATATTTAATGTCCCTTTTTAATGTCGCATTTTTGGGACACGTTTTTCGGACAATTTTCAATGAAGATGGTGAGAGATAAAATGACATACTCATTATATACAATATACATACATAAAGCTGATGTATCAAGTAGATACTTAGGGTATATGAAAATGACTAGTAAGCGAGGCGCTTTTGCGCTTTAAGTGGTTCTTGTTTGTTTTAGGAATGACAAAACAAATACGGAGTTACAAAATGATATGTTTTTAGAATGCATTATTATAACATCAATTTTGGAGATATCAAAATGAAATTTTAAATTTATCTGCAGTGTATTCTTGTACAGGCTTTAAATCTCTTAAGTATTTTAATCGAGTACATTAGTACGTGTTTTCGATTCATATTTTTGTTCAGTTCCCTCTTCAGGAACCAACAGTAGCCGGCAAGCATTGCTGAATTCCATTGCAATCGATTACGATATTTCACAGTAGATAGTAAATGATAGTGGATCAAAGTAGATAGTATGTGGTAGATAGTAGATGTGTTCACAGTAGATATTAAATGATAAATGTTCATCCATTCAGTATTAGTAAATAGTCAAACATTACTAGGTCTTCGATTTGTTTTAAAATATTTTAGTTGGTTAAATACTGTTCATATGCGAAACTACTCTATAGTGTTATGGAGGAATTCCATGTACATATTACATTACTTCTCGTGATCAATTCGTGTTACCTTAACTAATAGTCAGGGAGCTAACTGCCATTTTGGGACCATCAACGTAAAAAAAAATCTGATATTTTTTACTTTGGCTCATTTTACATTGTAAGTAAAGAACATGAATGTCAGCTGGTAAAGTAGCGGTGGGTGTAGCCGCGCCAGCCACTCAAACATGTAAAATAATTTTTAAAAAATAATTATAATAAATTTGATACTTTGTACATGTGTTTATCCCATCGTATACAAATGAAAAAAAAAAAAAAACTCGGCTGATCGAGGCTCGTCAGGGGAGATCCCCCTAAACCCCCTAATTTTTTGGTTTCATTATTGCAATATTAAAACGATATTAATTGACTTTGTCATTTTACCGCTCATCTTTCGCGTATTTCGCCCGGTAATTACATCATGAAATTTTTATGAGTGTAACCTATTTATAGAAAAATGCATGTGAAGCCTATTCTACAGCTTACGAAATAGTGTAACAATAGATTAAAGCTGTTGTGAACGAATAGTATTTAAATGTATGTAAAAAATAGATGTGAAGCATATTCTACAGCTTACGAAATAGTGTAACAATCGATTAAAGCTGTTGTCAACTAATTGTATTTAAATATATGTAAAAAAACTACATGTGAAGCATATTCTACAGCTTACGAAATAGTGTAAAAATACATTAAAGCTGTTGTGAACTAATAGTTTAAATGCATGCAAAATTATGTCTCTTTTTATGTCGCATTTTTGGGACACATTTTTCAATAAAGGGTGCTGAGAGATAAAATGACCATAAAAATATTCAGCCATTAAAGTCATTCAAAATATTTAGCTGACTTTATAGCGGTGGATTATACGCAAGCTGCCAACAATGATCTTCATTCTGCTGCATAGCGGTGGATTATACGTCAACGCATGTAAAAAATACCCGTTCAGTAAAACAATGATAAAAAATCTGGTGTGACTCCACTCGACTTTCCGAACACTTACAATTAAGATCATGACCAAGCATTTAAATAAATTTTAATCGATGAATACTTCAAACATATATATTAAATGGAAACTCAATCAAATGTGCCGTTTAAACGCTAGTGCACTTTCAAGAATTCCCCAGCCCCCTCATAGGCCATAATGTAAAAGAAATCTGTGTCGTAGCCCTGTAGAAAAACTATGTCCTATACACATCAAAATCAATATCGGTCTTACAATGGTGGTTTATAACACGTATACCCTAATTGAGTTTAATCAAATGTACCGTTTAAACGCTAGCGCACTTTCAAGAATTTCCTCCCATAGACCATAATGTAAAAGAAATCTTTGTCGTAGCCCTGTAGAAAAACTATAAGTCCTATACACACCAAAATCAATACCGGTCTTGACGGTGGTCAAGTGACGGTGGTGAAGGTACCACCGACGGTGGTTTATAACACATATACCGAATTTGAGCTCAATCGAATGCTCCGTTTAGTAGCTATCGTGTTCACTCACACACACACACACACACACACACACACACACACACACACACACACACATACATACATCTCGTAAAAATAGCATAAATGAATTCAGAAGACCTCAAAACGTATAAATACACCAAAATCTCGAAGTCGAATTTTTTCATGATTACAATACTTTCCTTACATGGTACATGTTCGGAAAGTAAAAAGCTGAAATTTGGTGAAGTGACTGTTAACTTTATAGTTTTATGGAAAAAAAAATAGTCCGATGAGTTTTTCGTGGTGTAAAATTGCTCAGCTGCGATCGAAAGTTACAGCGTATTGCTACGCGTACAGGCGCCTGGTGTATTTCACTGCATCGGCTGATGACATTTACACCGCGAAAAATTCAGCGGACAACTTCTTTCAGGTAATTCGTGTTTAAAAGCTCAGCAGAAAATAAATTACACATAACTTGAGGTACGAAATTTTCGTTTTCACGAAATAAATGCGAATTGAAGCGAAATTTTCTTCGTTGTAAGGGAAGGTTGCCCATTGTAATGATTGCCTTAAGGAGAAAGATTGCACAAAATAACATAAATCTATATAAATAAAACAGAGTGTAAACTGTCCGTTTGTCTGTCTGTCTGTGTCTCGCGTAGCTCCGAAACGGGTGATCGTAGACCTACCAAATTTTGTACGGAAATTCTCCAAGACGGGTCTCGACACACCTCGAAGCGATTTTTTCGAAATTCGAATTAGAAAATGTTTTATTTTATGTTTTGTCCGATTTTTAGCGATTTTCCTTGCGTAATACATAATAACGCCGGTAATTGCACTCGCAAGAAAACGATAGTTACATCATCGTATAGAGGAGAAAATTTTCTTTTAAAAACTGTTTGTTCGGATTGTGTAACATAATTTGCAGATTTTTGGGAATTTTTCAAATAAAATTAAATTTGACGCTGACTTTCGTAAAATATTTTAAAAACTACTGCATCTTGAATTATATCTGTCATAACTTTTTTATATTTCGGCAAAAGACGGAGCACACAATTAACCCACTTTTAAAAGAAGAACGGAGGGAAAATATAAATTAGGAGAATTTTTACGAATTTTTAAGTAAAAAAGGATTTTCATTTCCGTAGCACCTGCTTATCAATTTCGGTTTGATATCTTGCGGTTTGGTTGTCATGGATACAGTAACAATGATTAAAATTGCCAGTTGAAAAAAATAAATAAAAACGGGCCCCGCGAGCAGACGATTTCTTTGCTTGACTCAATTTCCTTTTATAAATACTGGATTTATTTGTGAGAAGAAAAATTAAACTGCATAATCTAGAAAAACAATTTTAAAGCCTTTATAAATGGCGCAGTCTTATCTCTTATCTCTTTTCTTTTTGTAAAGGGTTTCAAGTGGAGGGTGACGTATTTTTAAAATAAAAAAATGTCCATTTCATGTAGTGTCTGAGGTATTTAACGCTAAAACGTGAACCTAAAAGACAGCATGTCTGAGGAAATAAGACATTTTGAAAGTGAGAAGTTCACTGCAAACGGTCCATTTTCACTTTTTTGATACCGAATGATGCTGACATAGTTATTTTTTTTTTTTTTGTGTCATTATATTGAAATGATCTCAGGTTATTACATATATGACGCAAATTTTAAGTCGAGTGAAATAATTTTGCTTTTTCTAGATTCCACATCACTGGAATTAATTCGAATGACACATGTGAGGAAATTATATTTTGCATCATAAACATATTTTATTAATATTTTAAGCCCAAATTGAGTAACGATATATATATATATATATATAATATATAATAGCTTACTTACGTGAAGTGAAATCCCAATCCCAAGATAATCCATTGATAAATTGGAAAAAAAACAGATAGCATAAGTTGCCAATTAACAAGCTAAGACCGAAAAAAGTGTTTAAATAGAGCCTTCAAAGCCAATGAAAGTTTGGAAAATTTTTGGATATAATGCGCCAAATGAGACCAGGTGGGCTTTAGGCCTAACCACATGTATCCACATGATTCGGATATGGAATGGAAAATTGAAATGGTGTGCTCTATCGTCAGGCGCCACCGCACACACATTTCAATTTAATCGAAAAAACAATAATAGCTAGGTTTCTGCAAGTTACCTGACCAAAAATAGGGTCATTTTGTAACCTGGGGGCGCGACCGTAGCTATTAGAAAAAAACAACGAGGAAGTGGACCGACACGAAGATCAAAGCTCAGTAATGGAGGCAGTATTAGTGCATGTTGCCATCAGAGAAGGCTTACTGCAATCAATAGACAAGTAATGCCATGGAGTGTGAATAAAAAATGATATATTAATAATACTTTGGAAGTATGGAAAGGAAAAGAATAAATAAATAAAAAAAGTAATAATTAAATGAATAAATAAAAAAAAAAAATAAAACTGGTAATAATTAAATGAATAAATAATAAAATAAATATTACACTAGTATATCTAGCCTATATATATATATATATATATATATATATATATATATATAAGAATTTTGAAAAGAGTCCAAAGAATCATTTTATCCTCACTAACGGGCAAAATGATCCTTCATTTGAAAATAATTGTAAATTGCTTTTTTATCGGCAGAATAAAAGATGTTGAAGTAATATACATAATGAAATGAAATCAGTTTTACAGTATGCATAATTTATTTTATCACAATTTTAAAATAAAAAAGTGTCACAAACAATAAATGGAATATTTCAAAATTATAATTCAAAAATTGTGGCCTACAATAAACGCAGAAATGAATTAAATAACTTAATGGGGAGTCATGCATTTTGAGAATGTCTGAAGGGCTGTCATGATGACTAGGTGCTGTAGTTTCTTCAATCAATGGATCATTTTACCCGGCAGTATGGCTGCCCACTTTAGTTCATAAAACTGGAACACGCTGAGAAACGTAAACTAAATGAGTGCAATTCACATCCAAAAGCATTAACATCTGTTCAGTCAACCAAGTCATATTTCTGTAAAGATTGTATTTCTAAATAAATAAGAAAGTCAGTACTTATTTCATAAGAGATATGAAAAAACCCAGTTTTTTAAGAATTATACTCAGACACGTAATAAACCGATCTCTCAAATATCGCCACTACTTCTTCTTGACTTGGCACAACTAGTTTATGTATTATCCGATAGGTAGTGCTACCTGCATCTAAGAAAACATATGTGGATCGTTTAGGATCATTTTGGGCCACCTTCCCCTATATTTTTCTCATGGTTATGTATTTCAAATATATAACTGAGAGTAAAAATAACTCAGTTGTTCGAGCTTCGTCAGGGGGAGACCCCCCCCCTAATTTTTTAGTTTCATTATTGTCATATTAAAACGATATTAATTGACTATGTCATTTTATCTCTCACACCTTTTTCTTTTTCTTGTATTCTTCCTTTACATTTATATCATCGTTTGGAAGTAGGAGGGTTTCCTGATCTTTCCTTGCAATTGTAAACGTGGGTCGATGATATCTGAAGTAACTTATATAAACATTTCGTAGCAAACTTCTCCGTGTGGTCGAGTCCCTCTCTGAGGGCAAGAAAAAGGAATGAGAGGGTTGCAGTCCTCTGATCCGATGTCTCTAAGGCATTCGACAAAGTCTGCCACACTGGACTCATCTACAGACTTTACTGTATGGGTGTGCCAGACGCCCTTTCTACTTCTCGCTAACTACCTCAC
Source organism: Cheiracanthium punctorium (assembly GCA_038373885.1). Classification (NCBI taxonomy): domain Eukaryota; kingdom Metazoa; phylum Arthropoda; class Arachnida; order Araneae; family Cheiracanthiidae; genus Cheiracanthium; species Cheiracanthium punctorium. The sequence continues at coordinate 30,164 of JAWZYV010012520.1, forward strand.
TGGTAGGAGCTTCATGGTGCGGGTCAAGCACCAGCTCTTCTCCTCCCACCCTTTCACAAATGGAGTCCCTCAAGGCTCCATACTCGGTTCGACCTTGTACAACGTTCTCGTGAACGACATCCCTCGTCCACCCTTTTACTGAGCTAGCTTTGTACGCACGGCGATTATAGCCCGAGCCAAGATAGTCAACCAGCATCTCCAGAACCACACGGACACGATTGTCCGGTAGATGCAAGAGTGGACGATTAAGCTCAACTCTTTTAAATGCAAGGCCATTTCTATTGGGAGGAAGCTCCCGCCATCAAGAATCCACATCGGCAACAATGTTATCGATTGGGCCAACAATGCTCCCTACTTGGGAATCGAAATTGATAAATACCTCACCTGGAAGACTCCTCCACATATCTCCAATCTCAGAGGCAAGATGACTGGTGCCTTCAACCGTGTCAGCCCTCTCATTTTCACTAGGAAGATCAATACCCGGAACAGAGTGCTTTTATACAAGGCACTCATTCGTCCCATAGCCGCACCCGTCTGGGCGTACGCTGCCAAGAAGCATATAGACTCGCTCTGCTGCTACGAGTGATCCGTTACGGTCACACGTGCTTAGCAAACAACATCTTGCTGAAGGACCTTCCGATGAAGCCCCTCAGACAGCACATTTTCAAACTCGCCAGAAAATTTTACAAGAACCTGCGGGACGTCCCCAACGAAATCATCGTTTAGCTCCCGGACTACGAGCCCTCGGACCCTGCCTGTTCTCCAAGACTTTTCTGTCTTGCCTTTCTCACCCAACACGCACAGTTGAGTAACCCATCCTGTGAAGTACATCGCTTAGCATGGGGGGAGGACTGATCGACTTCTCAGCCACACCACTTTAGCTACTGTTCCAGGTATGTGCTGACTGGCCAAAACCTCGCGGCTTTGCCGCAATTTCACCATCGTACAACACCATGTTCAGACCTGGCATTTCACCGGAGGTTAGCTTGATTCAAGCAGGAACTCCAGTAAGTCACTTTTCAGTCAGTCAGGTCTGACTCGCTACAAAGGGTGTCCACCTGCTAAATGGTACATGGTCCAATTTGGCGATTGCGCAGAATCACAAGCAAGAGATTCTGGACACATAATTTTTGAGAATTGGGGCTGCCGATAGCCATAGCATTTGGCGTCCCTTCATGACTGAAATATCAGATCCAAAATTTTGCCGTTCCATGCCACACTTCAGCTGTAAGTGAAATTTTTCACGTATGCTTCTTTATTTAGAAATCGAATATTTTCGACGTTACGTAATACAAAACCTGTTCACAGTGGCTCACACAAGGGAGGATTCAAGGGGTCTAGACCCCCCCCCCCCAAAGAGTTATCAATTTAGCTTCGATCAAGATATATTTTTGACATTTTAATGTGTGTGTTGTCAGAATTCATCAAATTCTTATTTTTAGTAATTAAGATTAATAATAAAAACATATTTAAAAACATGCAAGTATATTAAAATGCTTTGTGAAAAATGTCCATCAGAAAAAAGAAAATTATTTTTTCAAATGGTTGTTGTCGCAGGTGTATGGGTTGAACCCCCTCCAAGAGAAAATTCTGTTTGCGCCACTGCCTGTTCACAATCAAAATATATTATAAAACAATATAAGAATTTTTAGACTTGAATTATGTACTTAATAAATGTTATAAAGAGAATAGGAGGCGTAGCTATAGCTTTCACGTCGGAGAGATCCATTTCTATTACATAGCAAATTTTTAATCTTTTTCACTAAATTTTCTTTATTACTTGTTAAGTTATAGAGTTGGGAAAACTAATATAATTTTTTTAAGTCAGCATAAAATTTTCATAATGTATATGAAATTTAAAAATAGTTTTACCGTATACTATTTTGAGGCACGGGTGCAGAAGGTGGATATGCTGTCAAAATTAAGGGTTTTGCTTAGGGCGTGTGCACACACCTAAACACACTTCTTATATACGTTCTCCGTCCAATAGTTTGTTTTTATTAGTTTTTAAAAAGAGGAAGTCATTTCTGGGACACCCAGTATATATATTGTTAGCGTTTCAGTACATTTATGGGGCGTGTAGCTTGAAAATACGACGGAGTCGTACAAAGATGCGGGGTTACTTGAAAGTTTCATGCCCTTAAAGCGAAATTTTGATTAGAAAATGGCTGTCAAGGGAAAGGCCTGGCCTTTAATATTTGTGAATACATTAAATATATTTATAAGATAACTTCTGAGAGTAACATAGCTATATATCAAATATCATAAAAATTAAAAAAAAAAACATTTATAGAAGTATTGCTTAGTAAATGCAGAAATGAAAGATTTCCCTAAAGTCATAGGTGTGGTAATTTAAAGACTTCGTATATTCTCCGAAAAACCAAACTTGATTAGATTAAATCAATGCATTAAAAAATTTTCGATTGAGTCATTTGTGCTTTTCCGACTGTTTCAGAAACAAAACTTTGAAATTTTGTGAGGGAGGAATGTGCTTAGACACGCCCTTCAGTGTCTATTGCTCTTGATAAGGAACGGAGAGAAGAAAATAAAATTATTCATAACACATTCGGCAGCAACTTTATGCAAAGAGCAGTGGCGTAGCCAGAAATTTTTCATTGGGGCGATTACGACTTCTGTAACTCATATATATGTATACGGCTGTGTGATAAAGGAGTGAAGAATATACATTTTGTAGGGCAAAAATTCCTCGTGGGGGTGTTATGACCCCCCCTAACGCCCCCCCCCTCTTGGCTACGCCACTGGCTACGAGTAACCAAAATTACATGTCCGATAGCTCCACATCAGTTGCGGATTCAGAAATTTTTTACTGTTGTACTTTGTGCTGTTGGAATTTACATAGGACTCTTGGAGCTCGATGCGGAAATTGTCATTTTTCTGCACATCCATTTATTGTCTGTCAGGACACTGATCTCATTTTATCTATTTACGAATGTTTATTGCTAATGTTGTGAAACAAATTATTTCCCAGTGGGCGTTAACTCCTATTATGACAAAGAGAGATTTTTCCCGCCCAATGCTCTGTAATTATTTGCATGAAAACATACTTACGCGTGACCGGCGCATAGTTTGTAGATTCGGAACTTGTAACTGGATATCCGCGTATATGATAAATATCCCAGAATACATTTTGAAAGCTTTTTAATTTTTTTAAAAATTAGCCAATTAAGAAAGTAGTTTGCAATTTGTTGTTTAAAACTTAGTTTCAGCTATAATAGATAAAATGCATTTATGTCTGCTTTATAAGAGCAGCAATTAAAATTTACATTGCAACAAAAAATAAATAAATGAGCGAATAGTAATGCTGTTGGACATGTGAATAGTATATGAGTACACAAATAAATTATTGCATATATTGCACACAATTTCAGGAGTGATAATGGGCTGATTTTCTTATTTTGTCGTCGATGGTGGATTCGTGGGAGGAGAAAGGAGACTCTAGTCCCAGCCCTCCGCAGAAAGCATTGATAAGATTTCGCTTAATTGTGTCCTTTTTAAAAGCTTTTCTGATATGTGCTTCATCTATGGAAACGTGGTGTAAGCTTCGGATAAGATATTTTTGTTCGTTAACAGACTGATACTAGCGATCGAACAACAAACAGAAAATTATGAAACTCGATTGAAAGTTTTAAAATTAATGAATTAAGCTCTCGTTTGGGCTTACGCCATCCATGACAAGATACTGTTCCTCGCCTGCCATACTGTTGCTTTGTACCATATTGCCATACTGTTCCGCCCATACCCATTAAGCTCTCGTTTGGGCTTACGCCATCCATGACAAGATACTGTTCCTCGCCTGCCATACTGTTCCGCCCATACTGTTCCTTTGCCTGCCTGAGTGATTTCCTTTGCTGATCTGTACTAATTTTCAGGCCTTTCAGGTAACTTCGGTAACTTTCGGTAAAATTTTGGAATCCACATACTGGAGACAAGGCTCTCTTGCCAAGGTGCTCCATTAAACATTTACTTAAGTCAGTGAGACAGGGCGGGTTATTTTATCTTGAAGTACATTATCAAAATTGGAGGAAACCCAATCTGCTGAAAAATCAGGAGTTTTAAAGATATTTAAGAAATTGGAAAAATTATACAGAAACCACAGAAAAGGTTACTGAATTGCTATGTAACAATAGAACAACAAATTTAAAATTACATGAGCACGTAGTTATTGAAAAACAGTTTTAATAAATCTGTAGTTTTAAATCAAATGAGCTTAATTTTTTATTTATATGAATCAGCCGCTATAAAAATAATTCACAATGCTTTAAAGATAACAGATCACTTTGTTGTAAATTTTATTTTCGTCATTTCATATTTTCTTTCTTTCTTTCTTTTTTTAATTAGCCCCTCCCCAAAATAAATTGTGTGTCCGTCAAGGTTTGCATTGACAACAAACAATATAAAAAATTATTCGAATATTCCATTTGAAAATTGTTCTTCAATTTTCAAGAGAGGCGTGTTTGTAAGTATTTTTTATTCAAAATCAAATGAAACTTTGTTTTTCTAGTGGAAGGCGTGTCCCAATTCACTGTGGGTGGCATCGGGGTCGTAGCCTTAAAGGAGTCGGAAGAATATTACCCACTCTTCAAACTAATCTTTTACATCGAAATGTACTGTTCAGTTAAAATGAAAAATACAAAAAAAAGGAATTGAAGAAATAAATAGGTTGTCCCAGAAACTTTGACCCGGTTTTTATTTCTTATATATTCATCATAAGGCATTTATAATAGATAGAGAGCTTTAAGGAAAAAATAGAGTTTTGTGGAATCTCTTCTAATTTTCAGCCGATTAAATTCAATTTCAATGACTTCAAAAATTAAATGTTTATTGAAGCAGCGTACGAAAAAAATTCTCAATGAAAACTAATGTGTCATTTGTCAGCGCTCGTCTTATAACGTGGTGGTCTCCACTGCTGCTCTACTCTACTTTTTAATGTTCGCGGAGAACTGCCTATAGCGTTCACCCGCGGTTTTTAAAAGCTTACATTTTACGCTGTTGTGGCCATTGCGTCAAATTAAAAGTATATTTTTTATGTATTTAAAAGTTTCAGTATTAATTTCTGGTGAGTCTTCTTTTCCTCTTTAAAGATCCGATCTGCCTTACTTTAGTTTTTAGTACTGATGTGTCCTACCTCTTTTGCTTTTGTCCCGATGCGCTTTCCCCTTTGTAGAAAGAAAATGTAAGTCTTATATTCTAGACAAGCATTTACTTATCAAATGTTGGCTTTTAAAAAAATATCCATCTTTTTTAAATGGAAAAAGGTGCAAGTGATTTTCATTAATATAGAAAGTGTTTTTACTTTGGTGCCCTTTAACACTCTCAAAAAAAAAAATGAATAAAAAATAAAAAAAAATATCAGTCGTAGGATTGCACGTCAGAAATGAAAACTCAGATGCAATTAAACAGGCAATAATGCATTGAATATTTATGCAATTAAACAGGTTTTCACAAATTACTGTAGCGGATCTCAACCTTTTAACGTCGCCCCCCCCCACCCCAACAATGGATAACTTGCGGTTGTTCAGTTTAGTTTCCATCTAGTTTTTGGGAGCATTGAATCTTATGCAAAACTCCTAGAGACCCATGACTGCAGAGCTCGCCAAAAGGCGGGGATTGACTTAGGTTGGCGAGAGCTTAAAAAATAGTAATCAACTCTTTCTTGTACCATAAAATGCATCTTTGGGATCGAAATCTATCTTACAATCGCCTACTGAAACTGTTTTATACTCTTTGCCAGGAATATTCGAATTATATCGCGTAGATATTTTAAACACTGTTTGGAATGGGCATCATAATCCATGTGTGTACAGTGTTTTCCTTGCTTGTTCCATAAAACACTTCGGAATACAAATCTGTATCAAATTTGCCTACCAAAACTGTTTAACAATTTTCGCTAGGCATAGTCAAACTATTCTTCACCTTTATAAATACTATTTGGAAAGTGTATCATAATCTATGAGTGTACCGTATTTATCTTTACTGTTCCATGAAACACTTCTTCGGAGAAATCTATATCAAAATCGCCTACTGAAACTATTTTTCAATATTCACCAGGGGTTTTCTTACTATACTCGAAATATATATTTAATAAATTGTCGCCTTTCGGCACCAAATTTAGCTGTTCATTATCAAAAATTGCAAACTTTGTGCGACTTTCAACATTTCATTAACACGCCCCCCCTGTCCTCTCCTCATTATGAGGCGTTATAGTCTTTGCCAGGAATGTTCGAACTATACGAATATTCGAACGTAGATATTTTAAACACTGTTTGGAATGGGCATCACAATCCACTTGTGTACCGTGTTTTCCTTCCTTGTTCGATAACCATTTGAAATTTAAGGTGATGGATTTAGCTTTTTGAAAACGAAATTTCCTCGTCTAGTGAGGCTAAAATCAAGGAAGGCATATCCGTAAGCCCTGCAAGTCAGACAATAAGATATTGTTCCTCTCCTGCCATACTGTTCCGCCCATACTGTTCCTTTGCCTGCCTGAGTGATTTCCTTTGCTGATCTGTACTAATTTTCAGGCCTTTCCGGTAGCTTCGGTAACTTTCGGTAAAATTTTGGAATCTGCATACTGGAGATAAGGTGCTCTTGCCAAGTTGCTCCATTAAACATTTACTTAAGTCAATGAGACAGGGCGGGTTATTTTATCTTGAAGTACTTTATCAAAATTGGAGGAAACCCAATCTGCTGAAAAATCAGGAGTTTTCAAGATATTTAAGAACTTGGAAAAATTATACTGAACCAGGAAATGGCTACTGAATTGCTATGTAACAATAGAACAACAAATTTAAAATTACATGATCACATAGTTATTAAAAAACAGTTTTAATAAATCTGTAGTTTTAAATCAAATGAGCTTAATTTTTTATTTATATGAATCAGCCGCTATAAAAATAATTCACAATGCTTTAAAGATAACAGATCACTTTGTTGTAAATTTTCTTTTCGTCATTTCAGATTTTCTTTCTTTCTTTTTTTAATTAGCCCCTCCCCAAAATAAATTGTGTGTCCGTCAAGGTTTGTCATGACAACAAGAAACATAAAAAATTATTCGAATATTCCATTGGAAAATTGTTCTCCAATTTTCAAGAGAGACATGTTTGTAAGTATTTTTTATTCAAAATCAAATGAAACTTTGTTTTTATCGTGGAAGCCGTGCCCCAATTCACTGTGTGTGGCATTGGGGGCGTAGCCGTAGAGGAGATGGCCGAATATTACCCACTTTTCAAACCAATCTTTTACATAGAAATGTACTGTTCAGTTTAAATGAAAAATACAAAAAAAGAAGGTAATAAATATATAGTGTGTCCCAAAAACAATGTGTGATCCTGGTTTTTATTTCTTATATAATCGTAGACATTTATAATTGATTACAAAGGAAAAAATAGAGAGTTTTATGGAACCGATTAAAATGTTCCGCCGCTTAAATTAAATTTGTATAAGTACAAAAATTAATGTTTACCCAGGCCCTGTACGAAAAAGATCCCAATGGAAAATAGTGTGTCTTTTTAATGTAGGTTTGAAAATAATTTTTGAATCCTTTGTTTAACTGCTATTGTATTTTTAGATGGCCGTTACATATAAATATTTTTTTACAATGAAATGCTTTCTTTTCTTTTTTCCTGTATCCAAGAAAATACTTTCAATTGTGAAATTTTAAAGTTTGTCTATTAAAATCAATAAGTTAGATTTATGCCATAAACATTTTTTTTACTAATTTCTAATTGTTGTAGATCTGAAAATAAATGTAAAACAAAAAACATCCTAATAAATAGTTCTGATTTTTAAGAGATACTACAGATTCTGCCACTGCTTGCAGGAATGTCAAAATTAAACACAACGAACTCGACAGACCAGATTACTAATGATTGGAAATAATTTATTCTTATTTTCTTATTTAATAATGTAGAGTTAATGGTGGTACCTTTTTTTTTTAAACAATTTTTGATCACTAATTTTCTTTTGATTGTTCAAACTACATATTTGTGAACCAAAATTATTACCTCTGCATTGAACAATTCTTTAAAAATTCTTCTCACTCAACTTTTCAGACTTGCAGCTAGTGTTAATTTCTTTTTATTATTTCCTTGTAGGGAGTATATGGAAGTTATGTGATCCCGAAAAATTTCGGGGGCCAAATTTCGACGAAAAAACCGATTTTGACTACCTCTAAATTTAATTTTAAGAATTTGTTTGATGCATCTCATCGTAAGCTAGCATGCACAATAGTATAAAGGCGCCTGCAACTCATTTTGACCAGCGGCGAGTCTATTGTGGCCAGTTTTTCCATGCCGTCTGTACGTATGTATGTATTAACTCGCATATCTCAAAAACTATTGGTCGTAGAATGTTGAAATTTTATATTTAGAATTTCTGTGTGATCTAGTTGTGCACCTACCCTTTTGGTCTCAATCGAATGGATAGTGTATCTACAGGACAGCCCAAAAGATTAGAAATACATTACGCTCTATGGGCCGAAATTCATTAAACTCGCATATCTCAAAAACTATTGGTCATAGAATGTTGACACTTTATATTTAGGATTGTTATAACATCTATTTGTGCAGCTCCCCTTTCGGTTCCATTCGACTGCATAGTTTATCTACAGGGCCGCCCAAAAGATTCTAAATACATTACGCTCTATTATCCGAAATTCATTAAAGCGTATTTTAGAAGTATTGGGCTATTTCAAACTACTCAGAAGTGATATATGCTCTTAAGAGTTACAAAATGAATTTCTCCATTAAAAGAAGTATCTTTATCATTTATAGTTCTGCCACAGGAACACTCAAAAGATGGAATTCACGGTCATCACGGTCAATGGCAATTTTAAGGGCATTCATCCATTTCAAGCACAATACCGTCCTACCATATGAGTTAGGTAATGGTCCGACCACGGTCACGTGCCTCCCTCAAGAACTACGCCACAAGTCGCCAAGCTTGGCGACTTTTGGTGTACGAGTGTATGTACTTAACACTCAAATCTCAAAAACTATTAGTCGTAGAATGTCGAAATTTCATATATATAAGATTGTTATAACATCTAGTCGTGCATCTCGATTTTTGGTTCCAATCTACTGGACAGTTTATTTACAGGACCACTCAAAAGAGTTTCATTACTTTAATGTTTATGGACATCTTCAATATAATACAACTGGCCAAAATCTCGCTGTGTGTCGTCGACCTTGGCGAGTTTTGCCAAAATATTGCCAAATTTGGCGATAGTCAGTCATTTAGACCATGCCAAAATATCGCCATTTGTTATCTTTCTTGGCGAGTTTGGCGAAATATTGCAAAATTTGGCGAGTCTGTCATTGTTTGGTCTATGCCCAAAATCTCACCATTTGTCGTTGACCTAGGCGAGTTTCGCCGAAATATCGCAAAATTTGACGCCAAAAATTATTTCGTATTTGGTATTGCTCTAAAACTTTAAGCCGTAGAATTCTGAACTTTTGTATTTAGAATTATTGTAATATCTGACTGTTTTCAATAACTTCTTGACTGCAATCGACTGCGTAATTTATGGGTGTATGGATACAGTGAATTCATTGAATGTATGTGATCAATGACTACTTTGGCTATCCCCAAAATCTCGCAAACTATCTCAAGCTTGTCGGCTTTTGGTGAAATATCGCGAAATAAAGTATCAGAATGAAATCTTTCAAATTGTACTGAGCTTGGCGATATCAAAATATTTGGCTAGAAATCGCTAAACCTTACTATTACTGATATTTTATCTCAAACATTTTCTCAAACAAAATAAGTTTACATGAAGTGCACATGAAGTGAAAATATTTTTCATATAATAGACGTGCAAGGAAGTCATGTGCTGTCTACATCAGATTTTTTACTTTCGGAAATAAAATGGATCTGAAAAGAGCAAAAGATCGCTTAAAAATGAGGGAACGGATGGATTTTCAGATTTTTAAAGTAGCGCAGATAGTTGCCTTTCCCCTTCTCATCCCTTTTTGATGGTGTTTCGGCTTGGCGACAAATTAATGTCACTATTTATTGTAATATACTGCATTATTTTCTTTTGCTTAGACAAGGATGCATGAATATGTGTTAGATATTTATGGATTTAGATATGCAGATATTTACGTCAAGAGTGTGGCATAACCCCTTAATTCCTGTTTTCTTTCCAGTAAATACAATTATACAAACAGCAAATTTATATTGTATTAAATGCGAAAATAAACATAATTTACACAGCATTATAACTGTAGTGAAACTAAAACGTAAAAAGGAAACTGAAATCTATATAAATAAAATTAGACTTTTGTCTGTACATTTCTTGGAATTCAAAAATTTTGCGATTTCTATCCGTTTCAAGCACCCGGGAATCCGATGCGACCCTCAAAAAAAAGTTTGTCTGTCTGTCATTCTGTCCGTGACGCTTTTTTTGTTTAAGCATCACGCAAAAACGACTGAAGCGAATGATATGAAATTGGGTGTCATGATAGGTGGTCACTCAACTTAAAACATAGGCGTCGAATTAAAAAAAAATCTTGATTAGATTTTCAGATTTTTCGAAAATCGTTTCAAACTGCGTAAATGCGTGTTCGAGCATCATGTAAAAACGACTGAAGTGATTGAAATAACTTTGGTATCATAACTGGTGGTCACTCAACTTAAAACATAGGCGTTGAATTAAAAAAAAAATCTTGATTCAGCGTATTAAAAAAAAAAAAAAAAAAGAGAGATTAGATTTTCAGATTTTGCGAAATCGTTCCAAACTCCTTAAAATTGTCTTCGAGCATCACCTAAAAATGACTGAAGTGAATGAAATGAAATTTGGTATCATGATAGGTGGTCACTCAACTAAAAACATTGTTGTCGAATTTTTAAAAATCTTGATTCTAGTTTGAGATTTTGCGAAAATATTTTCAAACTGCGTAAATTTGTGTTTGCAGATCACGTAATAACTGCAAAGGTGAAAAAATGGTATTTGGTGAAATGATAGGTGGTCACCTTAAACTATAAACATAAAAAAAAAGAAAGAAAGAAAAATCAGATTTTGGGATTTTGCGAAAATCGTTTCAAACTGAGTGAATTTCACGCAGTTCACGCATTACGTAATAACGACTAAAGCGAATGATATGAAATTTGGTCACATGATAGGGTGTTGCTCAATATAAATATAGGTTTCCAATTTTTTACAGTTTTATTAGACTTTGAGATTTTGTGAAAATTCTCCCAAAATGCGGCTCTATTTCTTCAAGCATCGCGTAATAGCGACTAATACGAAATTTGGTGATATGATAGGTAGTTGCTAACCTTAATTTATAGGTGTTGAGAATTTTAAATATATTTTGATTACATTTTAAGATTTTGTGAAAACCGTTTTAAAATGCTTAAATTTTTGTTCCAGCATCACGAAATGAAGACTGCAGGAAATGAAACGAAATTGGGTGATATGATAGGTTGTCACTCAACTGAAATTCAACGCTTCCAATTTTTCAAAAATGTTGATTAGATTTTGAGATTTTCGAAAATTATTTCAATATGCGTCAATATCCGTTCGCGTATCCCATAATTACGAATAAAGCGAATGAAATGATATTACTTAGTGACTCTCTAGCCTGTAATATTTTAACAAGACATAAAAATTATAACTTCGCTTTCTTTACTTTGGCAACATACTACATCCATTCTGTGTACTCCTACAATGCTGACGAAAGTTCTTACTTTTTAGAAATTTGCATTCAATACTAACCCGTCAACGACGGGTACTTCAGCGAGTTTCAAATATAAACGAAAGGTAATCAATCACATGTTATCACCATGTCATATCATTTATCGCGTCAAAATAAGCAACCAAATAACTACGTCCAGAAAGGGATTATATCGAATCAGTGTACCCCTGATTGTTTTGATTATTCATTTTTTATAATGTACTTCTGCTGTAATTATCTTTTAATCCGTGTTATTAGAAATAAATAGTCTGTTAAACATTTGACTATGGCTCTCGTGTTTGTTGAAAATTGCAACTAGCAATTTTAGGGGACTATCAGTAAAATAATAAAAAAAAAAATCTCTTAACTCTAAATTATGTTAATTTGTTATCATATTTCATTAAAAAATACACTATGTACTTTAATTTAGTGTAAAACTACTCGTAGCGAATAGCCTATAACAATCTTCTTTAAAGTGAGCAAGAACGTTTTTAAATTTCAGCATCGAACGGAAAGATTTCCCAAGAATTCCAAGTTCCTGAGATATTTATTTACTTTGACTTTTTCAGGTTCGATTCTTTCTTCTATCCCTCCCCCCCCCCCTTATTCCCCCGAAATCCACATTTGAGCTTTTTCTCCGGTATCCCATCAGCAGAGAGAAAAGATTTCCTAGGAATCTGGAATGTTCCATTTTATCGAACCCCCCCAGTTCTGCCGGAATATCACTTTAAAAGGAAAGGGACTAATGAAAAGAACTCATTCCGGATTCAGCTCTCGTGAGAGAATTGTCGAAATCCTGTTTGGTTCATTTAAAGTTGATTGTGAGCGATTTTTAGTGTGTGTGTGTGGGGGGGGGGTAGGAGGAGGGGGGGGGGAGAGAGACTGTACTGTGAAAACTTTTCTTCTTCATCTCTCCCGCCCGCAGACGTTGTCTAGGAAGTGTTTCGGAATTTTCAAACATGGTTATGCTAAATTTGATAAACAAAGAATCATTATGAGACGTGTTTGTCCTTTTTTACTAAATCTTGTTTCAATGCTGGATATCGGAGAGCGTGTCTTTGACATAGGTGAAAATGAACTCGATGTGTAAGGATGCTTCAAGTTAATGAAAGTAATTCCCATTTGAAGATATATTTACGTCAGTCATTAAATGCTATAAATTTATGAAAGGAAATTTCTCAAACTTACTAAAAATGATTAAAAAAAAAAATCGGCTGTTCGAGCCTCGCCAGAGGGAGACCCCCCCCCCTGAATCCCCATAATTTTTTAGTTTCATTTTTGCCATTTTAAAACGATATTAATTCACTATGCCATTTTATCTCTCATCTCTCGGGTATTTCGCCTGGTAACCCTATATTGAAATTTTTAGGATTGTAACCTATTTATAGAAAAATACATGGGATGCCTATTCTACAGCTTACGAAATACTGTAACAATAGATTAAAGCTGTTGTGAAATAATAGTATTTAAATATATGTAAAATTATGTCGCTTTTTTTATGTCGCATTTTTGGGACACATTTTTAGGATAATTTTCAATAAAGGGGGGAAGAGATAAAATGACCTAGTCATTAATACTAAATATTGAAGTATAAAAATGGTACTTTGAGCATTTAACATTTATTTAATAGATTTTGAACTTGAGTGCTGTAAAAAAGCAGCTAACTGTAAAACACAAACTGGGACCACCATGGCGGACTGGGTAAGACACTGGACATGGTAGAAACTCAAGTGTGGTGGTCTCGGGCTCGTGCCTATAGCGCGACTGTCGATATTATGGTCTGGAGGTTTGGGTGGTACTTTCCAGATTTAACGTGAATACGCGTTAGAACCCCTTAAAAGTTCGTTTGCCAAGGTATCCCTACCAGTGTTGCTGCCTCTCGTGCAGGCTTATCATAACACAAAACTCAAAAGTCATCGAGACACGTCTTGACAGATGAGAGAGTCCTTTATTTTCTTTTCTTGATACTTTCTTTTCTCTTGATTGTCCCCTTGACATCTAGGGCGTACGATGCGTACGTCTTGATTTTACTGTAGACGACCACCAGGCGTATGGCGCGTACATACGTTATTCGTATCTTAACAGTCGTTTTCCCTTTTCTGGTAAAGTTCCCCCTTCCCTTAAGAGACATCTGAATATGTTAGACCTTTCGCACACTTTTCACGCCATGACGACTTGGATCACGTGAGGAGGTGTGGCCAGTCATTACGTAGGTGTTGCGCGCGCTTGTGAGGAGGAGTGTTTGCTTTCCTTTGTTTCCAATACGTTTTGTATTACGCGAAGGTTCTTTATTTTGCTTATTACATTATTATGATGGAGTGTAAAAGTGATTACAACTATGAGCCAGAAGAAGATGAGGAAAATACGAGTGATACAGAGTTGTCTGACGTTTCTGATGACGAAGTAGAAGCAAGGTGTGCCAATGAATGGACGTATGTTACTGTTGTTCGATTATAACTAAATAGCAAATAACGATATTCTCCATTTCATGTGAAATATGAAAATGCAAATTTACACTAAACTGTGGTACATACGTACGCACGTGCAAAAAGCGGTCTGGGTGTCAAGGGGTTAATATAAGAATACAGAACACTCACATGGAACCCAGTTATGGTAAAAATGCCAAATACCTCGGTTACAACTTGTCCCAGAAGATCACGAGAGATAAACATATTGAAGGCCTCGTGGCCAAGACCAAAAAGAGGCTTAATATTCTCACGTATTCTCACGTTTACATCTGGTCGAGATGGGGGAGCAGAAGCCGGCGTACTACGAACTACATATGGTTCTCTTATTAACCAATATTGGAGTATGGTTTCCCCATCTTTTATTGTGCTTCCAAAACAAATCATAATAAACTTGAAAGCGTGCAGCATAGTGCTGCTAGAATCATTACTGGATTTAGGAGTTGTTGTCTAAATGCCAACGTCCTTTTTGAGAGCAATTTGCTACCTCTTTGGATGCGAAGAATTTATTACCTAAGAAAATTTTTTAACGAGCTTTACAGTTACTATTGGCAGAACAGAACTTCTAGCTACCTTCACGCTTGGACTGAAAATCGACGTTTGAAGAAACATAGCCCCTTTTCTTTTGCAAGAACGCTGAATCTGCCTTCTTCTGTTCTGGAGCCCCCTTCTTTGGGTTCCCGGGGAGCTGGCCTGGAGTTTGATGGGATACACTTCCAAGACGAACTTTCACTAAAGTGACTGATTCACACTAGTCATTTAAATGAACTCTTGACTAGTGTGACGAAAACCTCTCTGATTACTGCCCTCATCAGAACTCTGCCTATGGAGACTGCCCATAATAGTCCTCGATCTTCTTTAAATGTTTATACTGATGGTGGAAGAGGCAAAAGAGGAATTTTTGGTAGTGTAGTTTACATTGTTACTCCTATTGGCGCTTTGGACTTCAAGAACAAAAATCTTAATTTTTGTTAAGTTTTTAGATCAGAGCTTATTGCTGTCAGAAGGGGTTTTCAGTGCGTAGTTCAGGTGGAGGATCATTTGCAAGACATCTGGATCTTATCTGACAGTCGCGCTTCAATTCAGCACCTCTCCAATTCGGGTATTGTTGGAGACCAGACTAGCCTGGACATTTTAAATCTATTTGACAGACTTTCACCTGGTCATAACCATACATTTTCAGCGGATTCCTTTACGGGCTGCTGTTGAAAGTAATGAAAAAGCCAACTCCTTAGCCAGGTCCGCTGTTGAGGAGGATTTGAGTCATTGTGGGAAGCTCACTTTTATCGGGATTTCTTCCCTAGAAAAAATAAAACTGAACAAGCTTTCGAAAATCTAATCCCAACCACTCATGATATTTCTCACAAAATCCGGGTAAGCCTTTCCAGTTTAGACCCAGATCATACCGAACCGTTTTCCGCGCTTCTTGAGTGGCCAAACAAGAGCCATCATTTTTCGTCATCGTAAAAAAAAAATTACCTTGAGTGCCACTGACTGGTGTTCAGCAGCACGACCTCCCCTCCCATAATGTGATTTGTTTATGTTTCAACAAAGACGAAGTCCTCCGCGACCCTCAACTGTTTTTAAACCTTTTAGAGGTTTTCGGATTCATCGGGATTGTCCAGCCTTGCTAGAGCATTCCGAGATTAGTAACGACAAGAACAGGACACCCACAAAACTTCATAATAGCTTTGGCAATATAAAATATCACTTGTCCCAAAATGGCACAGCCTTAAGTTGGTGAGAGAGTTAAGGCTCGCTATTGGTCATGACTGTCTTATGAAGCAATTTTCCTGCCTCAACATAATTCCCAATTCTATCTGCAGATTCTGTAATTTGGGATAGTTGATGGATGGTATTTATCTGCTCCATTGCCATGGATTGGCTAAGCATTCTTTTGTGAATCGTTGCTGAAAGGTGAGGGCCGTTTTAGATTCATAGATTATTTGCTGTACCTGATTGTTTTGATTATTCATTTTTTGTACTATGTTTTCTGATGTAGTTGTCCTTTTAATCTGTCATTAGAAATAAATATTCTTTTAATCCTTCGACGCACGGTGGTTGCGCAGTGAAACCACCTTCTATCGGTGCTTTCACTGCTTGCCAAAAAAACATATGATTAAAGGATCCCGACGCTGAGAAAGTGCAGCCGTTGAAATCGATCCATTTAACTACCAAACATATGCGTTTCATCGAATCTCCCATCGTGTACCACAGAGCTAAATAAGTGTTCTGGCACAGCTGTCTGCGCGATCAGTAAAATAATCATAAAAATTGACACTTAACTCTTAATTATATTAATTTGTTAACATAGATTAATACAAAATATAAAAGATATTTTATTTTAGCGTAAAACTACTTGTAAAGAACAACCTATGGCAATACTCTTTAAAGTTTGCAAGAACGTTTCAAATTTCAGCTTTGAACGAAGGAGAATTTATCTAAAAGTTCCTGAGATATTTATTTACTTCGACTTTTTCAGGTTCGTTTCTTTCTTTCTTTCCCCCACCCCCTACCAGAAATCCACATTTGAGCTTTTTCTTTATCAAATACCATCAGAAAAAAAAAAGATTTTCTAGGACAGGGCTGTCTGGAATGTTCCATTTTATCGAGCCACAGTTCTGTCGGAATATCACTTTAAAGGGAAGGGACTAATGAAAAGAACTCATTCCGGATTCAGATCTCGTGAGAGTTTTGTCGAAATCCTGTTTGGTTCATTTAAAGTTGATTGTGAGCGATTTTTAGGGGGGGGGGGATCTATTCGACTGTTACAAACTTTTCTTCTCTCCGGCCCAGAGACGTTGTCACGGGAGTGTTTGGACGTTTTATAAACGTGGTTATGCTAAATTTGTCAAACAAATAGTCGTTATTGGATGTGTTTACCCTTTTTATTTAAATCCCATTGCATTTGCTGAATATTGGAGAGCGTGTTTTTGGTATATGTGCAAATGAACTCAGTCTGTAGTTATGCTTTTAGTTAATGAAAATACAATCCCCACTGAAGGATATCTCGACGTCGGTTAATAAATGTTATAAATTTATGTAAGGAAATTTCTCAAACTTACAACAAAAATGTTATCACAACTGAATATTGATGCATAAAAGTATATTTTGAGCATTTTATTTAGCATTTATTTAGTAGATATTAAACCTGATTGCTGCAAAGTACAGCTACTACTAAAATAGGAATTGGGCCGCAGCATGGCCGAATAGATAATACACTGCATATGGTAGATAGCTGTAATGTAAAGGTCTAGGGTCAAGACGATCATTTGACTGTCCATCGAATGCTCTATTCTGTTTGACCGTCTAGTCGTTCGACGGTATCCATCGAATGTTCAAAAGACATCGAACGTGGCTATGCTAAATTTGTTAAACAAAGAATCGGTATTAGATGGTTTTGTACTTTTTATTTAAATTCTGCTACACTGCTCAATATCGTATAACTTGTTTTTGGCATATGTGCAAATGAGCTCGATGCGCAGGGATGCTTTAAGTTAATGAATATAATACCCATTGAAAGATATTTCTACGTCAGCTACTAAATTTTATAAATTTACTAGCGGCTACCCGCGACTTCGTCCGCGTCGGCTTAAGAATTAGGTCCCGAGAGAAACGAAGCATGTGTGAATAACAAATATGTTTGCGACTAAAGAAACTGCATTTAAATATTATTTGCTTTTTACTTATTTTAAATGAAGTATAATGCATGGTAGTATACTTCATTTAAAATAACAGAGTATGTAAAATTACTAAATTTAGATTTTTTTCAGGCATTTGGCGAATAGAGACAGTTAGACAGTATTTGCGAACTGTTTTGAGCGTTCTTGTAAAAGAAATATTTATGCTATATGCATGAATTTTAGCCTATGTTAATCAAGAATAGTGCAGCTTTCTATTAGCGAAAAAGTTTTAGAATCGGTTCTGTAGTTACAGAGCTCCCCCGGGGAGCGTAATGTATTAGAATTATTTTGAGTGTTCCTGTAAAGGAACTATTTGCGCTACATGCATGAATTTTTGCCTATAATACTCAAGAATAGTGCAGCTTACTATCAGTGAAAAAATTCCATAATTTGTAATTTCTATACTTATTTATGTTTTTCAAATGCATGCGATTTTGCAAATAGAATTTTTGCTTTATTTCAAATCATTTTGTGCGGCGATAAAACGGTTTTTAATTAATAGTTAGAAAAGTAATTAAAATTTCCGAGCCTCAGGTACACTACTCGAAGTCATGGGTCCAGGCATGCTCAAATTTTCAAAGCTCTGCTTTCTGTAGATTTGTCTGGAGAACATTCATTTTTATTATTAGAGATAGATATATTTGGCATAAAACTGGCATAATTTCCGTATTATTTAATGTTTTTCAGATGCACGTGCTTCTTTATTGAAGTAATAGCATTCTTGTTAGCTCAAAACATGAATCATATGATACGGGCGAAACTCTCCAAGCATGGCAACGTAAAAACGGTTTTTAATTAATAATTAAAAAAAGTAATTAAAAACTAAAATTATAAGTAGCCTATAACCAACTCCAGGGTCCCATCTATATCTAAACCGAAATGCATCCTAATCGATTCAGCGGTTTAGGAGTGAAAGCGTCATAAACAAACAAACAAACAAACAATCTCACTTTTGCATTTATAATATTAGTTAGGGTGTAAGGGAACTTCCTTGAGGGACGGTGGACGTTATAAAGTTTTTTTTTTTTAATTTTTGACCGAAAATTACGAATTTTTGTGTAGATATGCTTTGAAGTATGACAAAATAAAATGCTTAAAAAAACTAAAAAAAATTACTTTTTTTAAATTTAAATTAAAAAAAATTAAATTTATAAAAAAGTCTCTTGTCCGCCAATTTTTAATTTTTTTTCTTCCGAATGTATTCCGAACAAATTTTCTTATTAATTTAGAGATTTGTTAAAAAAGGAAATTTTAGGAAGTATTTTTATATGTGAACGCAGTACTTTCACAAAATTTTGATGTTTTTATAAACTTACATTGAATTTTTATAATCTTAATGAACACCAAAATTAAAACGGAATAGAAAATTTATTTTTATGTGTATCTTGAGTCTCTGTAATGAATTTTATGAGATTTCTTAAAAAATTATGTCGCAAGTGTCATTTTAAAGACACAGAGATGCGAAAAATATTCATTTTGCACAAAAGGCATTTTTTCGGACTTTTAAAGGGCCATTTATGATATAATTACATTTTTTAAACACAGCATTTTTACTAATTAAATTAGAGACATGAGGTTTTTTAGATCAGATACAGTAAAAATCAAAAAATATTAATACATTAATGAAAGAATTACGATTTTTTGTAATGCCGTAGCCCACCATCCCCTTAAATGACGAAAATATGTTAAAAACACTAAAAATTGAAACATAAAAATGTATGTTGAGTATTTTCCTTAACACTTATTTAACAAATTTTAAACTAGACTTCTGTAAAGTGCAACTAACTATGAAACGCGGCCAAGTGTTTTAGGCTTGGTAATGATAATTTTGTAAAAAAAAGAATCGTTATTAGATGGGCTTGTGCTTTTTATTTAAATGCTGCTATACTCCTGAATATCGGAGAGCGTGTTTTCGACATGGTTGCAGATGAACTGAATCTGTAAGGATGCTTTAAGATAATGATTAACCATTTAAGTTTTTATAAGGAAAATTTTCAAACTGACTAATAAAACGTTAAAAAACTAAATATTAGAGCATTAAAATATTTTTTGAGCATTTTATCTAACACTTGGTATCGGAAAGTAATTCATTTTATCGTATATCCATGTTTTACCAAGATAAAACTACTGCAGCTAGTAATACGAAATTCTGCACGTGTGTGTGTGTGTGTGATTATAGCGTAGGAAAGATATTTCGAATGCAAACTGTAGAAATGTAGCAAAGGCCGCTAGACTCGCTTTTCGTACGGCGTATTGGGGCCCTAGTAAGTCTTAGTTATAAAAAGGCATAATCTTCACAGTCAAAACCCGAAAATTGGATCAGATAGAGCGTAAGCGAGTCACACATTGCTTGATACTTGCATGTTCCTTGGAACATAAAAATATAAATTTGACAATATTTTTTAATATGTAAAACCTATGGAATACTTTTCGCATTTTCCACCCATGACTGTTTTTCGTAATTTGGCCTTACGTATGCGTGAAGCTAATTATAATTTCTCTTTAATTTTGAATATAAAACAGTACTTCCTATGTTTCGTTTGCTAAAAACCACGGAAAACCTAGGATATCATTCCACAAATGGAGACATATATGGAACGATCCTAACTTTGCGATTTACACATGCGCCTAATATACGAGAAATACCCACAAAGTAAGTTCCGGTTGTTTATATAAGAAAAAACGTGTACGGATACAAAAGAAAATTTATTGTACAAAATTTACAACTGTTAAAATACTTTTCTACATAGCTTCCGAAAATTTGTAGGCCCTTGTCATAGCGTGGCACAAATTTTTCTATTCCTTCTTCATAGAAGGTTGACGCCTGTGTTTTCAACCATGTGGTAAAGTGTTTTTTCAGCTAATTCTCATCGTTAAAGTGTTGACCCCCCAAGAGGGATTTTAGTTGTAAGAAGAGATGAAGTCTCTAGGGACGAGATCCGGCCTGTATAGAGGATGAACAAAAACGTCCCAGTCAAATTTCTGTAGGAGTTATTTCGTCACGTTCGCAGTGTGAGGTCGGACATTATCTTGCAAAAAAATAACAACACCTTTTGACAGTAATCCTCGGCGCAATTTATAAAACGAATCGCAGGTCTGATTTCACAAGCGTCGGTGTTTTCAGTTAACGCCGACATTATAAAGAAGCACTACAAATAACACGTCGGCAGCAGCGATCTGAAAATGGCGTACATTTCTTCTCCTTGAGTCAGGGTCAAACTGCCGCGCATGCTCGGAGCTGGAGATCGCAGCACTGCCGCGGATAGAAATAGAAACGGAACTTTGTGGATAAACCTCGTATAATCATTTCCCATGTCAGGTTACCATGACAACAGTTCTTCATACATTCCTGTACCTTAATCCTTTGCAGTTTGTTGTATTGAATTCCGTAAAATATTACATTTCGCCATTCTGGTAAACATCCAAGCTGTACAGAAACGCAGCATAACCCTTTAACGCTCAGTGGTCCCGCTCTGGGAACACCAAACTCTGACGTTTTGACTGTTGCCCGTCACGAAGAATAGATTTGATTTCTATAAAAATAGTTGCGGGTGACATAGCTCCACGAGAATCTTTTACTTTTTAGCACGTCATTTCCGGTCAAAAAAATGGTCACGATTCTTTTTAACAGCACTGACATCTGCTGAAAAATGATAGAATGCGAGAACAGCTAGATAGATTGCCCAATGCCGAAAAAAGGGCAGCCGTTGCCATCGCTCGACTTAACTACTAGCAAGATGGCGGACGATCGAAACGTTCATCGCGTGTCACAGATCTGCTGGTACAGTCGAGTGATGGCAACGGCTGCCCTTTTTTCAGCATTGGGAAAGGGTTGCGCATCAAAGGGTTAAGGAACCTCATATCCCCTCCTCCCCCCCAAAAAAAAACCCCACACATACGGAATATTTATGGATAAGAGTATGGAAATGGTATGTTGTAGAACCACCTACACCAATAAAATGAAAGGGGGTAATATACTAGAAAAAAATGTGACAATTAAAATTCTCTAATTATCATTCTCCATATAAGCTTAACATTTAGTAACAAAATCAACCGAGCAAGGTACTGAAATTATTGCTCTACTCGTGTTAATCTCTCTTAATTACTATGCAACTGCGAAAAGAAGAAAGCTTCCAAAAGAATGCTTAATTTATGTGTTAATCGAACTTATCTTAATCCTGTTTAATTACGAAAGAAAAAATGTAAAACTGTCCTCAAATTATTTTTATTTTCATTTTTTTTTTTTTTTACGATGAAAGTTCTATCTTCTTATTCTTCTTCGGTTACAATTAAGAGAACTAGCAAGTTCCACATAAAAAACGTTTGCATCATTTCACCTACGTTAATGCTAATTTTACTGCATTTTCCTTTTGGTGCAGTTTTACCGCTTAATGTGTGTTATAAAGATTATTTCAATGACAATGCTTATGCGTTTGCATTTATTTTTCTTTTAAAAAGCATTCCATACCAATATTCCATTACCGTAGATGTATTTAATTGTAAGGCATAAATGTAGTCATAATATCTGTATTGCAAAGGTCCCAAATTAAAAAAAAAAATATTTTGAACATTTAAAAATTTTCATCTCTTGCAAAAGGAAAATATCTATATTTTTCTAATAAGTTCTCGTAGTTTTGAAACTTTCATTCGTTTATACTGTGTAAGAATAAATTTTCATTTTATGCCTTTCAGGGTTCCATAGTAAAATGCATCTCGGATGTTTAGCGTTTGCCTGTCCGTGAGGTCAATATCCCATGCCAAGAGTTGCCCGGTTTTAAGGAATATAATTAATCTATTTTATCACAGCAATGCTTGTAATAGAATATAGCAAAAATTAAGAGTTTTACATGTACGTTGGTTATATTATTAAAAAATATACAGAAAGCCATGCTGTTTTCTAAAAAGTGGTTAATTACATTCCTTAAATTTTTCAACGCTGAAATAATAAATGATTTTTGGGAGTCAGAAAATTAAAAACAAAGTTCGACTGAGAAGTGGTCAGTATTCTCGTGCGAAAAAATTTCTCTATTTATATTATTTTACAGCTGGGTGGATACAATAAAATCAAAAATTGATTTTTTTCATACGTTTTTAACGAAAGATTTTTAAAGTTCTTCCCCACTCCTTATTTTCCATTTTGTCTTTCATATGTTCCTGAATATTACCTTTAAGAGTACTTTAAAAATATTCATAGGTTTATTAAAAAATAAAAATAGTTTTCCAAAAGAAGAGCAAATTAATGTATAGTAAATAGTTAAATAATTGTTTGAGAATGAGAAAAAAAGATTGATTATACAGATGGTAAAGCGCACAAATTCTTCGTCTATTAGAAGTAAGTGGACATTATCATTTGAATCTATTTCAAAATAATATTAAAAAAAGACTATATTAAGAAATCTTCCTCTGGTTAAGCAATCGCATTTAAAATTTTTAAAGTTAATTTTTAAATTCTTATACGACCCCCGTACAAAAAAAAATACTCCATTAGTAAAATGTGCCGCATACATTAGTAAATTGTATAAAGTTTCAAGCTTTCATCATAAAACAGTGCGGATATATCTTTAAACATAGATGTTCAATGGCTATACATAAATTTGAATGGAAGCTATTTGAATGTAATGTAGGAAAAAAAATCGCGATTTCTGTACGACCCCTAAAATACTTAATTATTTTACCTTCTAGAGCCACTGAAAAGTGGTTTAAGTTGGCATATATTTATCTTCAAATATCTGATAAGTTTTAGGATAAAGCTTTCAAATTTCGTCCATCACCTGGAGCACACGTTCCAATTGGGAATATTTTACCGAAGTTGTATATACAAATTTAAAATGCGTAACTTTTTCAAAAATAACCAGAGGAATTTTTCAAAGAAATAAGGTAGTTCTTCCTGCATTATTTCGAACATCTTTTCAATTGACATTGTCCGCTTATCTGTCGACTAGCTATTTAACGACCTTAACGACCACGACAAGTAGGAAGTTAAATCAAATGGTCGTTAAATCAAAAGTTTATAAAAGGTATTGGAAAACGGCCAGGACTTCATCAGAGGGTCGTTAAATCAGGCGGGTCGCTAAATCGCAAGTTGACTGTAATATGTAATAAATAAACCGTATTACCACTTTTTTGGAACACCCTGTATAAGGAACATTTCAGTTTTGGATTACGCATAAGGAAGCGCATAAAATAATAAGAGAAACATTGTAAAATAACAACATAAAAGTTACTTAAACGGCCTTAGAGCTGTTTCGATCAAAAAATCTGTTACCGTTTCCCAACAGCAGATTTTATATGATTTCGCAACAAAATATGTAATTTGATGACTTCACTACAGCTTAGTACCAAGTAAGGTCTAGAGCACGACAGTTGTTAAAAATTAGTCAGTCAGAGATGCATACAATCTTTTGATCTGCCAAAATATCTATCTTTATATGAAAGAGAAATATGCTATTTTTCCTTTAAAGCTCATTGTGAAATAACAAATTTAACCAAATGAGATATTGGTTTTATCGCGTCTCTTCTGTTAATCTTTTATTATTCCGCTACGGAGAAAAGAAAGATTAAGAAAGAATACTTAATTGCTGTGTTAATTGGATTCATCTGAATTCTACTTAATTATACATAAAAAGGTTTTATTGTCTTGAAATTGAAGTATTTTACAATGCAGGTTGGATCGATTTTTTAATTTTTCCTGTAGCAATTAAAGGAATTGGGTAATCACCTGATTTATATTGAAATCTATTTTTCTTATTTTTGTGTTATTCTTCCTTAATAAGGGATGGAGGTTTATGTAAATTATGCATATGATTTTTACTGTAGTAATTATTTTGGTTTAAAATCACTTTATGCAACCAAACTGTAAAAACAGTCTCATGTAAATCTACTACGTTTTTATTACTGGACCTGAAACTATCCAATAAGTGTTAACAACAAAAGTCGCATGTTTAGTACATTAAAACATTTTCAGATAACATGCTTATAAATGTTTACTTACTATCCAAAAATTACTTCTGATTAACTTTATAAATGAAATTCAAACTGTTATGTAGTACAATAAGCGGCATGTTTTACTTAATTTCTTGTATTTGTTATCCACATGAAACAGTTACATTTTAAAAGGTACTCACCAGTATTTATGTTTAAGTTAAACAATGACTAAATTAACCCTCACCTGTGTGTAAACCTGACATGTCTAGCTACGTTGGGTTGTTTGTCTTAAAGTACTTTTATGAATAATATTAAGTAGCAAGTTCCTTCCAGAATTTCAATCTAATCCTAAAAGTAAAGTCTGCAGAAAATTTGCATTTCTAAATTTGCGTGTTTTACCAATGAGTGTACTTTACGCCCTCGTTGGACTCTTAGTATAATTAGATAGGATTATGTGCATTAGCACGGCCAAGGAGGTTTGCTAATTTCTGATTGCCGTAAAAATTTCTTTAGAAAAATTCACGTTTGTTTGGTTCGCTATTCCAGATGACTGACAATAAGGAAATATTCAAATATTAACAGAAAATATTGGTCAATCTCAAAAGATTAGTTGGAGGGATTACAGCCTATTATCTGCTCGAGTGATCTAGGCCTAGTGGGGAGGGCGCCCTCCTTGAGAGGAGCCTCTCAAAGGCTCCTTAGGGAGGGCGCCCTCTCTAAGGGGTTCTGTTTTCTCCGAAACATTGCGTATTTACGCAAAGTTTCGGAGAAAACTTGGGTTGGAGGACGCAGAACCAGGTACCTCCCAGCCGAGGGCGTTTTGTTCCCGGCCACTGGTGGGTCCAGAAACAATTACAGCGAATCGTTTAATTGATTTAATTTTATTTAGGTGATTAAAATTTTGTATTTTTATAAGCATAAAACACTAAGCAACTGTGCTCAAGGCCTAAGACAGTTTGAAAAAATCTGGGGATTTGGGGATATGTAGCTTTAAAATTAGCTTTCAGGGTAGAGAGGGTGTGCTAGGTTGCGTAAAAAAATTTCTACTAAAATTGATCTCCAAAAAAATGCATTGACTAAAATTAAGGGGGGGGGGGGTGATCAAACTTCCACGATGTCCTGCACTGGCTACGGCTTTGACTGAGCATTTTCCATTTGATTTTCATATATTCCAGTTTACAACTTGACGTACTTTTACTAAACCTTAACTGCCCGAATAATACAAATACATATCTACAATTCTGCCTAACAAAAGGTTGGGGGAGGCAGGTCCCAAATCTCTTGAAAAAAAATAAAAGTTTCAACTTAAACGTAGCCTCTCTTAATAAGCTCCACATCTCGTATTTTATTCAATAAATATCACATTTTGACACATTTTAAGGTACGTTTCTAAGAAGGGATCATTTTACACTTGCATTTAAAAATATTATACATTACTTTTAGTGAAGTAAAGGAAATGCCATAGTCGTTTAGATTAGACAACTTTTAAAAGATTCAACATTGACAGAACAACTAGATGGGGGGAAAAAAAGAAAAGAACAAGGCTTGAATTTTACTCCTTAAAGATTGTATTGTCTTCAAGTAAATGGTCATAAATGTGCCTATTTTATGCAAGAAAATTGCTCAAAAGTAAATGTACCTACAATACATGTGTTCATTTTAAGGTTTTAGCAGTTCTTTAGAATAAAATTTAAAACATTTTTCGGAAAATCCAAGATTTAGGGTTATTGTGACTGAAAGTGTGTTTCCCGTTAATCAAAGAAAAATGCAAAATATGTTTTAAACACTAAACGGGAATTTTATCAAATTTAGTTCCTATCATAAATAAACATTAATAGTTCCTTCTTTCAACTTTTGTAGAAAAATGAGCCAAGATTGAAAAAAATGCATGTCATAAATAAACATATTTGAGTAGTGATAACATGATTTTAAAACAAACAGTCGCCAATTATGTTAAACATTGTCTGACACTTGTCAACTATTGTGCGAAACGACATGCAAAAAAAATTCGGAGCACAAGAATTGAAGTGCTCTACTCAAGACAAAATTCATGCTAGTACCAGCAACAAAAATATGCTAGTTATTGCTAGTTATTGCTATGTCTGCTAGATTTTCATGCTATTATTTGTTAGCATCGTATGCTATACTCCTAGCTTATAAAGTAATAGCATGAGAAGCTATATACAAGCATTTCATGCTTGTATATAGCTTGTGTGTCGAATACTCGGTATGACTTGCAAGTAAAGCTGCTAGAA
Organism: Cheiracanthium punctorium; assembly: GCA_038373885.1. Lineage (NCBI taxonomy): Eukaryota > Metazoa > Arthropoda > Arachnida > Araneae > Cheiracanthiidae > Cheiracanthium > Cheiracanthium punctorium. The sequence goes on from JAWZYV010012520.1 coordinate 57,187, forward strand.
CTAGCAAGTGTTTATGGTTGTTTATGCTTTTCTCCCAGCTTGGATCCAGCATTTAATGCTAGTCTAGCAAAGAAATACCAGCATGAATTTGGACTTGGGTAACCTGTGTGTCGCATGATTTTAAACACTCTAGCCGGAAAATATCACGTGCGCGAGAAATAGGTGGAGAAATCTCAGTCCGCGTATTTCTGACGGGAACGAGAAGGAAGCGGTTCAAAATGTTAGTGAACTTTCAGTACAAAGCTATGCGATGCAACATGTGGCTTAGCGGGCATTTCCTTATCTCACACCTGGACCTTTTTAGATTTATGTTCTAAAACAATCTTGTCTTACAAATAAACTGTAATTTCTGTTAAAATAGGAGGAAAAAAAAACTTAACAGGAAAGTTAAAAAAGTTGCCTATAGACAGAAGTTCGAACAGAAACAATACTTTTTGTGAACAGAAGTGAAAGTAAATGAACAGAAGTAAAAAGAAAGATGTTTAAAATGAATTAGTGTTATATCCGTCATAATTTAAAAAAAAATTATTTCCAGTTGTTGGCAACTTCCAAAAACTTCATTATTAAATTATCTGCCATCGATGTCTATACGAAAATATCTACCCTAACATCTACTATCCAACTGTTATAGCACGTATCAATGTCATATATATATTTCAAGTAAAGCTTCAGATTTAAGGCAGGTAATATGGTTTATTGAACATTACATTTAAGTTACAATTTAGAATGTGAAGAGGGGAGGGGAGACGGGTTAAAAGAATCAGCGTGGACTCATTAAGCAGTTCCAGTGGCAGAAGTCTCTCGATTTTCGATGTGCGGCAGTATTTACGCTTACCCACACCACGTGGTTTGTGAAGACATAACTCCGCCTCTCTCTTATCTTTGATCGAACCACACACATTTACCAACATGACCCGCATCCGGGGCTACAAGGGCGTGGGGACACGTGTACATCTAAAGAACTCAGAATCGACGGCCTGATGTCTGACAAATAACAAAATAAATAAAACATAGCTCCAGAGCGCGCGTGGCAAGTATGACAGGAAAGCAAAACTTACAGTGAAAGTACCCGCTTGAACAATACCCAAACTAGTAAAACCCAAATTACCTTTTTATACATTACACACACACACACATATATATATATATATGAAAATACCTGTAAATATGTAATATATTCTAAATTTTTAGGATGAGTATAATAAAGATTTTTCGGCCATGTTCTAATTTTTACATAATTATGCGTCTGCGCCACCACGGTCACAGCAGTTAGCTCATCAAAGAAACAAAATCATTTTTCTGTCGAATGTGTTGAAATGATTTAATTTTAAGATAAATGAAATTAAAAGAAACAGGTTTAAAATGAGTCGGAGGAGCGAAAGGAAAAAAAAAAATCATTTTTCTGTCGAAAGTGAGCATACATCTACGTGGAACAGCACGCGATAAAACAATTAGCTCATGACTTAGTTTTAAAGATGCACAAACAAGTGCCGAATTTGTTTGAGATAGCAGCTCACGAGAATATAGTATCACAAAGTCAACAAGTTATCCCCTGCAATTACTGTAATGAAACAAGTGTCTTCGAGTGTTTAAATTCGTTATTAATCTTCTGTTTCAGATACGTTAGCACTTTTCAACACATTTTGGGTGATTGAAAGTTTCATGAGCTGCTTATTCTCATGCGATATTTTCATTTACAGATCCAAGGAAACCAGAAACAAACTGAATATCGCAAACCTACACGCTAGCTGGTGTAATCCTGTAAAGGCTATAGATGAATCAGCTTCGAAAATTATTTTAACAGTAAATTCTTGTATTAGATTTTTTTTTTTTCAAAATAGAAATGGAATCAGCCTTACTTTTAATAAAATCACTCTAAATAACTGACGTTTAAAACATGAAACAATAAAAAACTTTCTAAAATAACACCATAAAAAATTTACTTCAAAGGCCAGAGAGCTGTTTCGAGGAAATCTTTTCAGTTCCCCGAGCCGTTCCTATCTTCAGGTGTTAGTCACTGAAGAAGGGCAAACAAGTTTTTGATTGAAACAGCTGTCTGGCTGTTTAAGTAAACTTAATAGTATTATTTTACAAAGTTTATTATTTTATTTCAACCTTAGATTTGTTTAAACTTCCCCAAAGGTTATACTTGATACTATACATGTTATTTAAATTAAGCAATTTCTATCAAATATTCATCATCACTCTTTTTAATTGAAAAATGAACTGCAGCTAATAAAGATACATTGTAGCTTGGAAGCTCATTTCTTTTGATGCAACTTGCTTCCCATAATTAATTAAAGAAAGAATGCTACAAAAAATATACTCTTAGAAATTTTGAGCAGCAAACTCATATTGTGCATTATACTACGAATATTGAAACTAATTTTGCGATTTTAAATGTGATTTTAAAGAAAACTATGCATTAATGTACCAGGCACGCTTTATAATGCTAAAAATAAATTTTTAGCAAAGCATTTCTTTTCTTTCACAATTGGGAGAAAAAATATTCAATTGTGATTTTTTCTGTATACATATAATTTATTTTTAGTTATTTTGCTATTGAAGTATCCATTAATATTTAAATTTGTTTCGATTATTTTTCTTTAAATTACATTTGTGTATCATGTACAAAGTTGTTTGTTTTGGTTCTATTTCAAAATTTCAATGATCAAAATAAAAATGATTTTATTTCAAAATTTATTTCAAAAATGTCAGTACAAATTCAAATGACGCATTAAGTTCTTTTTTAAGAAAGCAAGATACGATTGTTCATACTTTGCTGATTTTCTATTTTTGAGATTTATTTAGTTCATGCTATGAATATAGACATTGATGAAATAGTTACACAGGGATCGATTACACAGTACTACTTCCTGAGAGTTTTCAAAAAGTATTTTTTGTTTTATTTTATTTTTAGTTGGAAGTTCAACTACTATGAAAATAAATCATTAGAAGAGCTATAAAAAAGTTAAACTATTTATTATTAAGAAGCATTTAATCAGTTTAAAAATAACAGCGTTAGTTTACGAAGAAATATGTAAAGGAAAAGTTTCTTTGAAATTAAATTTGTTCTTGCACGTTAAGAATTGATATAAAAAATTTCATCAATTTGAAATTGCAATATATCTTTAATCATTATAGTTTGAATTAAATGCTTTCATTTTTATAGCAGCTTTAATAAGAAAATGATTGAGAAGCATCTTTAATTTGAAAAATCCCAGAATTTTCGAATTACTAAGACTTTAATGCGAAACTTTATATTCCTTTCATGAAGGAAAATTAAAGAAATTTTGTAATTAAGTTCTCAATTCATAGTTATATTTTGTATTTCAATGATTTTACATGATGAATTGAATTTCTAATGAACTTCCAAGAATTTTTTTTTGTTTAATTAAAAGACAATAGAAAAAAATATTTGGAAAAATATTCTTTTTTAATCTTGAAAGTCAAATCCTGCTGAACATATGAAATAAAAACATTTTCTAGTATAACTTTATTCTCGACCACTTACATATAAAGACTCGACGAAAGTGCTTTCCCCCTTTTTTTTCTTGCCGTTGCTTCCCGACCTGGAATTTCGAATATCTCTCACTGGTATATTATATTATTTCACTGAAAAATTCATGCAAAAAAAATAATGATGTAAGCAAAAGAGGAATATTTATTTTCCCTCCTTTCAACTGCAGTAGCGAACTGATTAAAGTAATCAAGAGACTTATTAATTTTAATAAATGCACTTATCACCTAAATTTGTAGAAATTCGAAGTGAAATAGTGTTTCAAAAATGTGCATATAATAATAGCATTCCGTTGACTTTAACATGCCTCAAAAGTTTGAATCTCTCTCTATTGAAAATAAACATTCAGATTATACACACTGTTCCAATAAGGTGAATAATATACTCCTTTGGAAAAAATTATGTACCTTGCTGATTACATAATTACTACCTCTATTCCGCAATTATTAGCGCTATTATGACTTCCATAATAACAGTCTATCGAGGTAGTAGTAAAGTTAATAGCCTGTTAGCAGTCCTTAGTTATAGCCTATACAGATTGGAAAGCAAAAGACGTCACGTGACTTTCGAATGAGTTTAAAAGTAAATTAATAATGTTAAACACTCGTGAAAATTAACTATGCTTCGTATCTATATGCTGTGACTAAAAAGAATGTTCCTGAAATCATGGTCCAGACTTTGAGGGGATTTAAAATACAGATAAAGAAGCATTCTTCTGTATAGAAATATAAGATCGGAAATTTATTTCCACACATTTAGTTTCAGCACGATGGAGCTCCAGCCCTGTTCCGAATAGTTTTGCATAACTGCCTCATGCCCTCTTCGCCCTCAATGGATGGACAAAGTGCACCATTTGCTTGTTCAACATTTTCACAAGGTTTACCATGTCCCGATTTTTTGGAGTAACCTCGAGGGATTCGTCTACGAAAGTAAAATTGACTCGAATGAGGCAACACCTTCTAGATGTGGAATGCCTAACAACTGAGGCTTTGACGTCATCAGTAGGTCTTCTTAAATGACGTCATCACAGCCGTATCTTCATAAAGTAAAACTATTTAAAATTTTTGGTGGATGCTACAAATATTAGAAAATATCTTAAATTAAAGATAAAAAGTAAAATACCTTTCTGGCTCAAAATAATTCATTGTGATCTACTTCTGTATCATATTATACAAATAGTAAAGGCCAAAAAATTGTCATTTGTCGTAAAATTATTATTTTTTTTGTTGTTGTTGTTAAATCAAACGTTTTATGAGTGTGAAAATTCGCCACAAATTTAAAATAAATGTACTTTGTGAAAGTAAAACTGCGACAACGCCATATAAGGCGATCATGTGATGACATCAAACATTCAGTTGTAAGGCTTTCTATATTTAGAGGGTGTTTGATGAGGTCCTCACAGTTAAAACTTTCGGTTGCTGGTCATTAGAACACCTTGCATCTTCTAGGATAACGGCAGTCACCTGCTGAGCACTACCAGACCTTTATCGATGTTGGTTCTGACACATGCTAGGACTTGGAAATATTACGCAAATAGAAAGCTTTTACTTTCCATTTCTTGAGCATTCTCTGTTTTCTGCCAATATTCTTCATTTTCCAATTTTGGACACATTACTACGCAAAAAGGCTCCATTAGATGCATTTCACCTATCCTTAAAATTTGACTAATAAATCGTCCTCTAGATTTCTTTTATCACTACTCATCCGCCCTCACATCCCCGGCAGATAGATTCATAACCCCACATAGCCATTCATCTAGGTTACAAGAGGGCCTGGGATACAAGAATTTGCAGTAATAAATATGTATAATTTTTATTCACCTACGTAAGTTGTTTTTGTTCTCGTGTGCATGGATAGACGATTGCACTGTCCATGGAAATAGGTGCCATTGCCACGTGGGGGTTGGGCATCTATCCTATTGATCCCTAATTTGAAAAAAAATCCAGATGAGGGACACACCACCATCTAAAATTGGCACCCCCCCCACATATATCGTTTGAACATGAAGGACATTGCAGACACAACGAATTTTACTTGCTCCCGCTCCCATTAGCGTAAACGGACCCACAACTGTCCAGGCGAGAGAGAAGATAACCCTCCCAAGCAATGTCCAGGCCGGATGTTGCTTCCCTTTCGGTGCTCTTACGGGAACGGAGCTCAGCGACTCGACCAGGGAGGGACTCTCACGTAAGTAATGAAGTATTTTAAAGATATCACTTAGGACATCGTTTCACCATTCGATTCAAGCAGAATGCAGCCAGAATGGAAGTGAGGGGGAGAAATGGATTGATCTAAATCCCATTGTGTGCCATTGAACAGGCTACGAGCCAGCAAGTAATGCTGACGCTGAAAGGCAGAAGAGTCATTTGAAAATGGCTTCATTGCTTAGCCTATGTGAGGGAGCAGAAGCGAAATCTCATGCCTCTCTGAGAAAATAATTCTTTGTGCTTCTGTGTAAAAGCTTTCCAGTGGGTTTTCGGATAGAATTTCCTGTTATGTGTTCATTGCCGTAAACGCAGTTCCTTTAAATAAGGTTTAAATGTCGTATACATTAGAGATGAGACGGGCTCAGCCCGAGCCAGGGCCCGAACCGGGCTCGGGCTCTGTAATTGCCAATTGCGTTCGGGCTTGGGATCGTGAAAAAATTCTCATTTATTGAACATACTCCTTGAAACAGATTTTAAAAAGTGATTTGTGAGGAAAATAAAAGTACTTATAAAAAAAAAAGAATTAGCAGCACAGGCGCCTAGAAGGTGCGTGAAGCTCTTTACCCTACTAGCAATTTTGCCCGGGCCATCATCGGCTGGCTACGTGGCCGGTGGTAGCCCGAGCAAAATTGCTAGTAGGGTAGGTATTTCAGAACGGCGGCTTATATTGCTTAGTTAGTCATCAGATCGGACATTATTTGATAAACATGGATTTAAAGAATTAGAAAGTGCATTGAAAGTTTGCAACTATATTTGTCGTTAACTTGCATGAACAGCAAAATTTATTGTATTCTATGAATGAAGTAATTGAAATTTTTTTATCTTTAGCTGAAATTTAAGGCTCGGGCGGGCTCCGGCTCCGACTTAAATAATATTTGCTCGGGTTTCAAAAAATGAGCCCGAACTCATCTCTAGTATACAAGCCTGGAATTCGATTAACCCATTTATGCCTAGTTTCCCTCTTTTGGGACGGTATTTTCGCTATCAGTCGAAAACTGTATTTATTTTTCCTAGCCTTCATTCACGTGTATTGGACTTCAGCTCCACAAAATATGTTAACATGACCCAGTAGGATGTGTACATTTCAATTTTTATGCATAGTGATTTTTGTTCAAGAAGTTGACATCGGGAATTTATCGATTATTGATGGTATTAGCAAAAAATCGAAGAAAGTCGCAAAAATATCTGGGCACAAATGGATTAAGGCTGCTCTCAAAAATAGTTGCGAAGTACAGAACAAGTATATAAATGTAAGTAAATCCAGAGACTTCTGTAAAAATTAGCTCAGAAAGAAAGGTAAAATATTTTATTATGCATTCTAAACAACTTGGGATGTACAAAATATAATACTCAAAATGTACTCGCAAATAAATAAAGTTTGAAAAAATAGGGTTAGATACAGGAGAATATATATTTATAATATATTTTTCGGATAAATTCAATGAAACATTTTTTTTTAATTTATAAAATTATACTTCGTAAATGTCATCAGCCAGCACTTGTTTTCCACAGCAAATCTTGATTAGGTTGGGTTCAGTCTACGTTGTCTAATTTCGATTTATTATTATTGATTAGTCTGCTTGAATATGATAGTATTCGATTCGATTCGATTCGATCGATTGAAAATCTGCTAGGAATTTATTCCAAATTGCAGTCAGTATGTTTCAGTATTTCCAGAGATTAAGTGTTATTCTCTTATGTTGGGATCTTTCTTTGACAAATAAATATGATTTAAAGTACTATATCCTTGCACGGAGCTTGAAACATACTAGGCTGGATATGATATTCCTCACTTTCAGTGAGTTATGACTACTTCATACTCTGCAGCTCAGATTAAACGTAGCTACGGTTAGATTCCAGAAGTCGTGCATCTAACGTTTTCCAACTTCGGTGTATTACTGACTAGTCTGCTTGAATATTGCAGCGTTAAATTCAATATTGGATATCTGTTAGGAGTAACTTTATAACATGTAGCGTCAGAATATTTCTATCGTTTTCGTGTTACTTTTACGGTTTGATCTTCTATGACAAATATGATTCGAAGTGCTATATAATTGCACTGTAGATTGAAACATATTAGGTTGGATGTTCTTCTTTAGTCAGATATTACGATTGTCTTCATGTTCCACAGCAGAAAACAACTACGGTCAGATTCAAGAAGTCGTACATCTGACGTTCTCCAACTTCGTCTTATTATTATTGATTAGTCTGCTTGTACATGACAATATTCGATTCGGTATTGAAAATCTGCTAGGAATTTATTCCAAATTGCCATCAGTATATTTCCATAGATTTAGTGTTATTCTCTTATGTTGTGATCTTTCTTTGACAAATAAATATGATTTAAAGTACTATACACTTGTACGAAGTTTGAAGCATGCAAGGTTGGATATTCTTCAGTTTCAGTGAGTTACGACTTCTTCATACTCCGCAACGTAAGATTAGACACAGCTACGGTTAGATTCAAGAAGTCGTACATCTAACGTTCTCCAACTTTGCATTATTACTGACTAGTCTGTTTGAATATGGCAGTGTTAAATTCAATATTGAATATGTGTTAAGAGTAACTTTATGGAATGTAGCGTCAGAATATTTCTATCGTTTTTGTGTTACTTTTATGTTATGATCTTCTATGACAAATAGGATTCGAAGTGTTATATTACAGCACTGTAGATTGAAACATATTAGGCTGGATGTTCTTCTTTAATCAGTTATTACGATTCGTCTTCATGTTCCACAGCATAAAACAGCTACGGTTAGATTCAAGAAGTCGTACATCTGACTTTCCAACTTTCTGACAGTAAATATGACGGTATTCAATTCAATATTGAAAATCTGATGGAGTAACTTTATTGCCTATAGCCGTCAGAATGTTTAAATACTATTTCCAGAGTTTTCGAGTTATTCTTAGGTTCTGATTTTTCTGTGATAAATATGATTTGATGTTCCTTATACTTGCATACGGCAGATTGAAACGTATTAGGTTGGATATTCTTTTGGACGACTTCTCTTCATATTATGCCTCGTAAAACATCTACGGTTAGATTGAAGTATTCGTACATCTCGGCATTTTTCAGCTTCACTTTATTATTATCATCTTAGTACTGACTAGTGTGCTTGAATACGCCAGTATTAAATTCAATATTGAAAACCCGCAGCAGTAATTTAATTACTTATAGCCTTCAAAGTGTTTCAATATCTCTTGTTTTAGTGTTACTCTTTAACGCTATTGTGATTTTTCTATGGCAAATATGATTTACAGTACTGTATCTGTGTGTTTTAGATTAAAACATATCATTCATATTATCTAATGCATATTATTTTATTTCGTTTAATGACTGGTTTTTAAAATTATTCTGTATGCACGTCACATGGCATAATGTTTGAACGGCTTTCAGAATAGTATTTCTTCCTCAGATGTTTGTTTAAACTTCTATGACTTATTTTTTTTCTAAGTTTCTGAAGAAGAGAATATTTAAGGTGCATTTAAAATATAATTCAAGATGCCGCATTAAAATTATTAATGTCTATGAATACTGATAGAAGAAAATTTACTTCATATAATAAATTTAAAATGCTTATGACATATCTTACTGAATAACTTTTAAATGTCTGGAAACGCTTGGTTGAACTGCAGATACTTTTCCTTCAAGTTTCTGAAGAGCTGGATATTTTAGGTGCATTTAAGATACGATTGATGACGTCGATTTAAATAGTATCAAAGCGTGCGGATGCTGACTAAATAACATATACTTCATACAATTATGTTAGAATAACTGATACGATGATTTTAAAAGATGAATATGTGTTATAGATTTAGTAACTTTTCAGGAAGATTTAGAACGTTGCTAAAATAAATAAGGTCAAAAGGGATAAATAACTCATTTAAACATTGGCTTTACTTGAAACTTTTCTCATCTGTAATAAAAAATGGAGAAAATATTAATTGTGAAAATTTATATGTCTTCATCTTTAATTTCCAGTACATCCCCTTTGAAAACTTCTTAGTTATCACTGTTCTCTTTGGTTTTCTTCCAACGATCAGGCACTACGGGCTGATAGTCGGGCAAGGTATACCAGGTGCAGTCCTCAATTTCACAAATACCATCGATTACGATTTTATCTTTCAGCTTCCGAAATTTTTTACTGTCCTCTTTCATTTCGTACTTGTCACCGAGGTAGTATATAACGAATTTTCTTTTTCCAACAGAATTCTTCTTGCTAGTTTTGGGAGCATCCTGGTATTCTTCATTCCCCCATACTTCATATACATTTGTAAGCTTCATGCAAGGTCTGAAATTTTTTATGAAACGTTAGTATAATAAAAGCAGCTGCAAAGAAAGAGCTTAGGATTACGTAAAATACTTTTATACCTACTTTTATACCTTTTATACCTACTTCTTACGATAGCAAAATAAGGAATGCTAATAATAGTATTCTCTATAGGAAGTTAGAGAATATATAGCTAGTTAAAAAATTGTTAAGTTAAAACGCCACCAAATCTATTTTAATCCTAACCGTCTTATTCAACAATGTTACTAAAACGGAAAATTACTGTCCGCATTTTTCAAAAACGGAAAGAAATGATAAACAGAGCTGTCTTTTCCGGCAACATGAAGCCAGTCGTTTTCCTTTTTAATTTACAGATTGTAGTTAGTTATTTATAGTTTAAATAGTGTCGATCCTACCTTAAATTATTTTCATATTACAGACGCTCTCTTACTTTTTAACAGTTTTTCAGCGATGCAAAAACAACCGGAGGACATTTCCGCTTCTTTTGAACCCTTTAACGCTCGGTGTCCTCGCTGTAAGGACACAAAACTTTGACGTTTTGTGTGACACGTGTCGGTCACATGTCACGTGTCAGTCACGAAGAATAAATCTGATTTCAATAAAAATAATCGAGTGTGACATAGCTGCGCGAGAATCCTTTAATTTGTAGCGCATCATTTCCTGTAAAAATGGTCGATTGTTTGTAAAATATTCAGGATTATTTTTAACAGCACTGACTTCGGCCAAAAACTGGAAAATACGATGGAAATACATGGGTGTATTAGAATAACTGGATAGAAACTGACCAATGCTGAAAAGAGAGCAGACGTAGCCATCGCTTGATGTAACTACCAGCAAAATGGCGGTCGATCGAATTGTTCATCGCGTGTCAAAGATCGAGAGGCCCGTTTTTACAGAGTTGACTGAGCTCACGCACACAGCCAGCTGTGTCGAAAATGGCCTCTAGATCTGTGGGATTCGATCTGAACAATGCTATCGACCGCCACCTTGCCGGTAGTTAGATCAAGCGATGGCAACGGTTGCCCTTTCTTCAGCATAGGGAAATGGTTGCTCTTCAAAGGGTTAAACTGAAGGACATAATTCTCTTTTCATTAGTTTTGAAAAATAAAAGGAAAATATTTAGGGAATATTACTCTCTGAGAAATAATCTAAACTGTTACACCTCTTTTTTTTTTTGCTTCTTTTTGCTCATTTACTCTGTAGAAAAATGGATTTTGAAACTCTTAGGAGTTAATTTACAGAAAAGTTTTAGTCAGAATTTAACTTTATTAGATTCAAGCTTTCGCTTTTGCTGAGGAGTTAAAATAGACGATAACAGAGATACATTAGAAAAGATATATTCCATTACCGGTATTACAAAATGCGATGGCTTTTACGTAAAAATTATGAAACTACAATAGCTATATAATTAGCTTGTCAAAGTAAGAAATCTTATAAGTTCCTTTTTGAAGAGAAATATTGTTAATGATCACAATAATTATATTGCAAAGCATGAATTTAAAATATTTTGCTACAAACATTTATTTATGCAGATTTCTAGACACGTAAGTTTTGTGTATTAGGAAAAGGGTTTGCAATATGTATAAATGTACGTCAGTAAACGCACAAACTGAAAAACGAAATTAAAATCCCATAACAACCGCTGCAAACCATTTTCAGTTAAGGGGACGGTGGACGTTATCAAAGTTTTTTTATTTTTGACGAAAAATTATGAATTTTTGTATAGATATGCTTTGAAGTATGACAAAATTAAATACTTAAGAAACTTTAAAAAATACTTTAAAAAATGTTGAATTAAAAAAATGTCTCTTGCGCGCCAATTTTTAATTTTTTCCTTCAATTTTCTATTGTTATTATTCAAAAATGTATTCCGGACAAATTTTCTTATTAATTTAGAGATTCGTTGAGAAGTAAAATTTTAGGAAATATTTTGATACGTTAACACTGAATTTTCACAAAATGTTTATATTTTTATAAACCTATATTGAATTTATATAATCTTAATGATCATCAAAATTAAAACGGATAACAAAATTTAGTCTTATATGTATCTTGAGTCTCTTATGAATTTTATAAGACTTCTTCAAAAATTGTGTAGCAAGGGACATTTTAAAGACACAGATCAGCGAAAAATATTCATTTTGCACAAAAGGTATTTTTTCGGACATTTAAAGGACTGTTCATGAGATACTTACGTTTTTTAAACGTTTATAACTTTCTTACTAATTAAGTTTTGCATGGCATGCAGTTTTTTGTTTCAGATACAATAAAAATCATAGCATATGAATACATTAAAAAAATTGCGAATTTTTGGTAATCTCACAGCCCACCATCCCCTTAAATGAATCATTTAATACTGTTTTTTTTATATTCTTTTTAAAACAATCAATCATTTCATTTCCTTTGGAACTCCAAATAACGTTTTCGCCTGAGTAGACACAAAGGACGGATAGAAGAATATAATATTTAGCATGCTCGAGAAGACAATCACAATTGTTCCAAAAGTTTTTCGCACATCACAATGAATAAGTATTACAGCCAAATGATTAATTACGATTATAGAGCTACATCTTGGTGAAGTATTCTTTCATGATCGCATAAAAACACAAGTCATATCGTTGAAATTAAATCTTTTTTTTCTGACTGAGTGTCATAATGTATGCCTAAAAAGCCTTACGAAGTAATACTCACATCATACGTTCGAAGAAACCTCTCACCCTTTTACGGAAATTCATCTTTAAGTGACCTGATGCAGTTTCGAGGAGTTAGGAAGTAAATAGAAGATGAAGTAGTCTGTAAAGATTCGAAAAAGCACTGTAAAATATATTGATAGATATCGAATATGTGCTGTGGTATGTTTAAGAGCAGGATTCAACTTTGAGGTTTTTGGAGGAAGTGATAAGACGTATTGTTGGAAGTTTTCTTTATAATAATTGCTTGCAAATCTCTGCTGTTAGCCGCATTGTTGGAAACTGTTGAACAGATCTGTTGTAAAAGTTTTGTGTTCATTCCATTGTTTCATTTTACGTGTCATTGTTATATTTGAATCATAAAGGTACAGTGAATATTTCTCTCATGATAGTTTAACACTGTCAACCATCAAATTTAACAAAATAGTGTCTTGTGGATAGTCCCTCTTCCCTCAGATATTTTTGATACAGGATTTTTTGTTGTGGATTTTTCAGAAAAATATGACTGATTTCGTTTGCTGATAAGGATTTTTTGTTGTGGATTTTATCAGCGATGGTCCGAGCAAATTTGGCATCCTGAGTGACGGATAAACAAAAATTTTTGAACCTCATAGAAGTGCCTTCTGGGCAAGGCCGACTCCCTTAGTTACCCCACTAGCCCTGCTGTTGCTAAATTGTCAAATGTTGTCACCCGGTCAAGGTGCTCGGAGCCTGCAGCCCGTAATGCCGTCGCCATACTTCCCCCTGTGCATCTCTCGTTGTTGTGACGTAACACATGTTGGAGCCTGGAGCGGAACGGCCCAGCTACGTCAATGTCTCATTGGTTAAAGCTTCTTAACCTCATTTTTCTTGAAATAAGAAAAAAAAATCAAATTAATTGCTTTAAAATTTAAGAAGTGCGAGTCCTGCTTAGCTGCAGCTGGATTGCAATTCAATAAATGCTGAAAATTTATTCAATTGAAATTTATGTACAAGGGGTGATCAATTGAAAAGGTACGAAACGACACGGTGGATACAAATGTAGATTTTATTCAAAATATACACCATAGGCCTGAGCACAAAGATCCCACTGATGAACAACCCGCAGGATTCCTTGTTCCCAGAATTCCTGTGGCCGTGACGAGACCCATTCCGTCACAGAGTCCTTAAGTACGTCGTCCGAGTTGAAGCGCTTCCCTTTCAGGTGTTTCTTCAGTGGACCAAACACATGGAAATCGGAGGGCGACATGTCCGGACTGTAGGGCGGATGATGAAGCCGTTCTCACTTGAACGTGGCCAGTTACTTGGCGAAAACGGCCATTTCATTTTCTCGTTGACTTGTGGGACACACAGTCTTCCCAGTTTAGGGTTATCATTCTGCGATGGTTTAATAGTGCATGGTTTAACACCGAATTTTGCAATGTGAACGCCGTCCTGTCCCCACACGCACTGCCGCGTGAATTGGATGTAGGAGGGTGTTTTTTATGAAATTTTCTGCCCTCTGCTGCAGGCCCCATGTATGCCCCTATCCACGCAGAATACTCAATCGCATCCCTAGATGTCTCGCTACGTTTTCTCATGGCGGCAGTTAAGTTTTTACGACGCTTCGTAACTTTTCATTTGATCACCCCCTAAAAAAATAAAGAACATTACTTTCCGTTACACGTAAAATTTATTTGATAGGTCTCAAAATGGATCGCTGCAAAGTACAACTAATTATGATACACATATTGTTTTAACATTTAATAAAAAAATTAAATTGCTGTAAAATTAATTTAATCATGCTACAAATCATTAATCTAAGTTTGCCTGCAAATCTAGTTTTTCAACAGAATTATAGAATGTGCAAAATAAGTTACATTTACAAGGTTTCGTTAAAATTTTAGCAAACTTGTAGGATCGGAGTAAATTATTTTATTCAGAAGTGTTGTTTAGAAGTTTAATTTTCGAACATTTATTTTTAACACTTAATGTTAAAAGTATTTATGATTTCGGTTGGTCTGCCTGTACATCACTCCGTTCTTTAATTGGCGTAAATATATATTAATTTATACAAAATTTACAAATGCTTTTCCTATATACGGAACTGTAAATTGTGGAAAATGGTGTATGTAGCTTTTATAAATCTTTTGCAGGAAAACCCCAAAATATTCCTATCATTAAGTTCTATGGGTAATCATTCTTTGCTGCATATTTTAGAGTTAGTCTCTACTTAAAATAAATCAAAATTAATTATTATTATTACGGATCACATAATGATGGTCTCCGTCTAAAATAATATTTGTAGCATTTATAATTCTTCTACAAGAGCAATAAAAATTATAATACGATTTAATTTAAAGACATTAATCCATTTCAAGCTCAATACAATCAGTATATAAACTCTTTAACAGTTTACACATCTTCAGAAGATGGAAATAACTTTTTAAATTTCTTTTACAGAATCTCGCAAAATTAAATTAAGTGATATTCAGCTTTTTAAAAGATTATATCTAAAATCTTACCGAAGTGTAAAAGTCCTAGGTTTTGGCCTACCCTGTGGCTCTCTGCCTAATAGTTTGGAGTTTTGGTCGATTTTGACAAAAAATTACATTAATAGTGATGCACGGGTTTTTTAAAAATATTTCCAAAATCTCCACAGATTTGAGGAAAATACCTCACCAAATCTGGAGCAAAAATATTTATTTATTTATTTGCCAAGAGAGGACAGCTCGCGTCACTGAATGTGTCGCTTAGAGCTACATCTACGTCCTTCCCGGGATTTCCCGCCACAATTTGGAACCTCATCAGAAGGTGGGGGACTTCTGAATATTGGCACCCATCGGAAACTGATAGCGACCGCCGAGAGGACTTTCGGAACCACGGATTTAACGTGCACGTACACCGCATGTACACGGTAGTTTTTAGTGGTACGCCGGTATCGAACCCGCAGCCTTTCGGTTACGAGTCCAATGCCTTAACCACTGGGCTATCACGGCCCTGCAGCAAAAAATATTGTATAGAAAAGTGTTTCGTAATCGATGCTTTTGCCATGATTTATGTTTCTTTCATTACGCTTTCCAACGAAACTGAGGAATGTCCGTCCGTCCATAAAAATGGATTGATTATAACTAAATTTATATATTTCACTGCTATGTACGGTATCTTATCCTCTATTAAATAGAGTATACGCAGCACTTATAGTCCATTTATAGGAAACTTGCAATGGGCCTATAAGTGCTTAAAATATTTCCGATACCTTACTCTATAGCCAATATTTGCCGAAAATCGGAAATTTTAATGTTATTGATCCTTACCACAAGGTATATCTCGCATTCTATATAAGATTTACATGAAACAAAGTGCAAAGCTTAATCAAAATTTGACTTTCGTAGCATATACATGGTGGTTATAGTTGAACTTTTCCTATAAACAACGTTCTGCAGATGGAACTGCTGAGCAGATTGCTATCAACTTTTTAATATGGACTCTAAGCGAGATGTGCTTTAGAAAGTTTTTAAAAAAAGTTTTAAGTTTTTTTTTTTAGTTCTAAAATTGTCATGGAAAATCAGAGGAAGAAATGACTCCAATAACTTAAAAAAAATACTCTAAAACTATTGAATAAATTTTGAAGTAGGTACATTAAGATTTAGTCATTTGCACTTTAAAAGTTTCTGTTTCAGCATGCAAAACATAACCTAGCGAACATCTTTTGAACTAACTATTTAAGTACTGTACGAAATTTATGTAAACTAAAATTTCCTTTCCTTTCAAAATTAAGTGAGATCAATTACACTTAAAACAATTATACACGATCGATTGTAAGCTGTTGTGTTTTATTCTATAAAAATGAATTCTGACTACGTTAAGTATATATAAATTGCACGACTTTTATGACTAAATAATGTAATATTTATAGCACTAGTTAACTTATCTTTTCATAAGTTTGTTTACACGATATAGTATGTTAAAAATTAGTTTAGATAAATTTTGGCTTAATGTAAATTAGACTATTTTACAAGAAAACTACTTTTTTCTATTTGAGCATAAAACTCACACAACAAAAGGAATAAAATTCAGTCGAAATTTATGCACTTCAGTTAATATGCGTTTTTTTATTCTGAAAACAAATATTTAATGTTTATACATACATTTGCGTTGTTTGTTTACTTCAAACGCTTCCTAATAAAATGTATTTAAGAGATTTAAGTTCCTGGTATAAATTTAGAACACTGAGGAATAAAGTAAAAAAATATAAATAAAATAATAAGAAACAAAAAAAAAATGTTAAATGGAATATTTCATCTTGCTGAGTCCGGCATTTCGAAGTATAGCTTTTAAAAGACTACACATATTGAGAAAATAACTTTTCTCTATTCTAACGATGTAGAGTCTTTGCAGAAATTCGGCTTGGTTCATTGGATACTGATTGTGAAGCTAGTCTCGTGAATTGTCTCGATTTAAAATGTAGAGCTTATTCTTGGTTTATTTTTCTAGTAACTTCGGAGTAAGGAAATCTCTTTCAGAAAAGGTGCATAAACTAAATTATTTCTTGCTGTGCACTTAAGAATTGCAATCACACTTGTTTATTTTCTTTTAACCCAAATCGCGTAGTTGCACCAGGAATTTAAATTGGAAAGGTTTTCAGTAGTTACGGCAATGCATAGGGTGCCTCCAAAATTGACCTAAACTTTTATTATTTAAGTATTCATATTAAACATCCACAGTAAGCTACAAATTTACGTAAAAAAGCACAAAATTTTGTAGTATCAATTAAAAATTTCTGGAGATTAATACAAAATTAAAATTTTTATACTCTCACCCATAGAAAAAATACCGAATTCGTAGAACAAGCCCTTACATCAACCAGATGATGTATAAAATTTGAGCACATTTTCCGCCTAAAAATGAAAGAGGTGCGAAAATAAATATATGCTAATTTCAAGAACTCTTCTAAGGCTTTCGAAGGGAAAAAAATCCCGGTATATAATCGCGTCAGACTATAGGTCATTTGGTTAACACGGAAAAAAAAGTGCTTTAATTTGTATGTGTGGTCGTAATAGTTATTTTGTAATAATATGTAATTGAGTTTCTCCTGCATAACATGTTATAAGAAAAGAATTAAGAAAATGATACGTTAAACGGAATGCTTCCTTTTCATAAAGTTCGTTATTTCAGGGATATCTATCTAAAGGAGCCTCTTTGAAAAGTATTTCTTACTCTAACACTGTAGAGAATTCAAACAAAATGAGAATATTTCATGTTGATGACTATACAGTAGGGTGGTCACAAGAAATCAACTTTCGAATTTTTTGGGGAGCACCTCCCGAAAAGTTGCCAATAGGCTAAAAAATGAGATTGGTAAAGTTTCAGATCATTTGCATAATATTAACCCGTGCCGCATTGAAGTTAAAGTTTAGAAAAACCGCGGTTTTTCGCAAAAAAAGCAGTTTCTCCATCATTAAATGAACAAAATTGAGTCTAGAAACATAATGTTGGTCTCGTTTCATAAGAAAACTTCCTGGCTTGATGAGTTACACATCACTTTTATGTAAAAACTTACAGATTTAACCCTCCAAGCGGTTATGATTTCAAATCCCGTCCACTTTATTCCACTTTTCACTGCTATCTATCTATAATATTAATCATTTATAACACTGTGATAACATAAAATATGTTCTTTGTTAAAGCTTGTATGTAGTTTAGAAGCCTCTTTTTAATAATTGCAAATCTTCCTATTAGAATTTTTTTTAAAAATAATTTAAAATTTGCCTGAAAATTTTACCGTGAAAAGAACTTTAGATTATTTGCCCATTTCCAAAACGATCAGACGGTGTCATTCGGATCATATCTAGTACTGAAAAAAGCATATATCTATGCTTTTTTCAGGACTAGTTGGCTTTTTATATGAAAATGAAAAAAAAAATCTATTTCGCCTTTCCTCCTTTTGTTTTTCTTACTTTTTGTATACAAAATAAAGGTTTTAATTTTAAAAAATCAAATTTATGTCAGAAAATAAGGTCAAAGAAGGCATAAAATTGAGAACGAATAACGTTCAGATATATTTGATTTTTAAAGTTATGTATCTAAAAGGAAGCAAATTATAAAAACAAAAATATTGTTTACAATTTTTTTTTAAAGTGGCAAGGCTTAGATAATGTGGCTTTCAAAGAGTCTGGAAAAGTTTTTCTACATTCGGATACTACATATAGTAAAAACTGCTTTTGTTCTTCATGCACAGTTAAACAGGAATTGAATCCTTGGATTAATTTTACTCTCCTATCAGCTGAGTCATTAAAAATCTTAAAATCTTTCAGTTTTTTTTTCTTTCTAATAATACTGATTTTCACACCCTACATCGGGATCAGTATTCAAAAAATTGCACATTAAAATTTAATCTCTTAAAAAAATACTGTTCGTGATGAAATAAAAAATCAACTTCTTTGTCCAATAAATGATCTACTTCATTGAAACATTGTTGCTCTTACATCTTTATCATCATCATCATCATCAGTTTCTTTTTTCAAATGCAATTAATTTTACAGCCATGCTTATTTTGACTTTTTTTGCCAAATTGTCTTCAAAAAATGAAAATGCAACTTGCTCCAAGTTAAGATAACAAAGATGGCTTATCATTTTACAAATCTTTGTTTGCAGTCTCTTTATCAAATTTTCAGAATTGAACAAGTGATTCTAATAATTTTAAGTCTTGATTGGGGCTAAGGTCTGAGTGGGAACGTTGAACAATGCCTTTACATAAATATTTATTATAAATAAAAAAATGCCTGTAATAGCTCCTTTTTCTAAATCTGTTAATGAGACCTGATGTCTGAAAAGAAGTATTTTGAGACAATATGACGAACAGCATAATGAACAGCACCAGATACTCTGAAAGAAATGTCAATTTTGGGATACTCATATAAAAGTTAAACAATATTGGATTAATTCTTTATCCCTGAGGTGTTGATTTCTTAAATGTTCTGCAAGAAAAAATTTGAATTTTCTTCCAAATTCTGTATTCTTTATGTAATAGTTTCATTTTCAATAGCAGTTTTGTATATTGTTTTGTCCAAATTACACCACCCAATCTGAAATTCTTAAAAAAAAATATCTGGATGAAGAGCACTAGATTTGCCCACTTTGGAATCAAAACAGATTTTAGGAGGATTTCTAAAATATGATGGAGACAACGTAAATATAGAAGATTTCGATCCAGTAATTGCTGCAGCAAAAAATGCACGTTCCTCTAAGGCAACCGATGGTATCAAAACACATTGCCTCATTCTTACCAACTGCCTCCCATTCTTCAACTGCTGTAAATACAGCTTTTGCCTGAGAGTTACTCTCATATTATTTTCAAGCTGATGAACTCCCATCAACTGTTCTTCATCGCCACAGCTAATTAAAATCGTTTTTCTCTCTACATTTTCTATATTCAAAATATGAAGAAGCATTTTTTCATCCCAGTGAACAACAGCACCCTGTAAATCAGAATTTTAAAATCTGCTTTTGATGAGATTAATTCTTGGTTGTCGAAATTCTTGTCTTCGAAGTCTTATTGCACGTCAAGGATTCTCAACTGGAAAGATATTATGTATTAGTGTTGAACCACTTGAAATGAAAATCATAACGGTAATATGGGAGCTAAGGGAGGCATAGCCCCTCCCTGCCCATACTTATGGGCACTCATGTCCATTCTAAAAGTAAATAAGGATAACAGATAACAAAAATAGCCTTGTAATAAAGAGAATTTCAGAGGTTTGTCTTAGATGTGCTTCAACTGAAATACAAATCAAGATCTTTCTTCTGAAGTACAGAAATGCATACCAAATAAATAAAAATATTTCACGAATTGTAGTTTAAGTTATGAAAATTCTTGATTTATTTTTGTTTTTTGATGCAAATAATGCAAGAAGAGGTCAAACTTATTTAAAATTCTTAATTTGTCTTTTATTTTTTTTTGACTAAATTTACAAAAAATCAGATTTTGGTGGTACAATTCACAAACTGACCTAAAACACACTGAATGTCATTAAATATTGGTTTTGTTGAGAGTAAAATTTCAAAAAAACATCTTTTATGAAATAAAACAAGAACCAGGTTTGTAGAGCAAATAGTTTATATTAAATGAAAGAAAAACTAGATATTTTTGGCAAAAATCGTAATTTTTCAAGACTTCAACCTCGATGCGGCACGGGTTAATATTATGCAATTGAGCTAAAACTTTACCGATCTCAATTTCTAGTCAGTTGGCAACTTTTAGGGGGGGGGGCTGCCCCCAAAAATAACATTAAAAAATTTTCCCCCGTATAACTTGTGACCACCTTACTTTACAGTCAGTCTCGTGAATTCCGACTTAGAGAGGTTAAATGGAATCACAAAGCTACCCTTCTTTGTGTAAAAACTTCGTTGCGTACAAATCGGTAAAATAAACAAAGAAAAATTAATTATTTTTTATGCCATCAAAAGATACTGACTTCAGATTTATGCAGGAGCTTTGAACTCAGAGAGTGCAGGTGCACAAGAAATTAGAAACGAGACATTTATAGAATGCTCGAACTTGGATGTATGACGATCATCGACAAGCGGTAAACAGATGAAATAGCGTCAGCCTTTCGTAGAAAAATACTCCACCCCTTTTTGATAATTAGATGTATAAATGCACACGAGCAATGCATAGCGACGAATCATGATGCAATCTTCTACTAACGTCTTCATGCGCACATCATATACTTAAAAATTACAATTCACAGCGCCATCTCACTGCCGAATTTCGTTTAGCTCTTTTGGAATAGGTCGATGATTATCTATATAAATAAAATTAGACTTTTGTCTGTACATTTCTTAGAATTCAAAAATTTTGTGATTTCTATCCGTTTCAAGCACCCGGGAATCCGATGCGACCCTCAAAAAAAAGTTTGTCTGTCTGTCATTCTGTCATTCTGTCGTTTTGTCATTCTGTCTGTGACGCTTTTTTTGTTTAAGCATCACGTAAAAAGGACTGAAGCGAATGATATGAAATTCGGTGTCATGATAGGTGGTCACTCAACTTAAAACATAGGCGTCGAATTTTTAAAAAATCTTGATTAGATTTTCAGATTTTGCGAAAATCGTTTCAAACTGCGTAAATTTGTGTTCAAGCATCACGTAAAAACGACTGAAGCGAATGATATGAAATTGATTATCATGATAGGTGGTCACTCAACTTAAAACATAGACGTCGAATTTTTAAAAAATCTTGATTGGATTTTGAGATTTTGCGAAAATCCTTTCAAGCTGCGTAAATTTGTATTCAAGCATCACGTAAAAACGACTGAAGCGAATGATATGAAATTGGGTGTCATGATAGGTGGTAACTCAACTTAAAACATAGGCGTCGAATTTAAAAAAAATCTTGATTAGATTTTGAGATTTTGCGAAAATTGTTTCACACTGCGTATTGTGTTCGCACATCACGTAATAACTGCAAAGGTGAAAAAATGGTATTTGGTGAAATGATAGGTGGTCACCTTAAACTATAAGCATCTAAAAAAAAACCGATCAGATTTTGGGATTTTGCGAAAATCGTTTCAAACTGAGTGAATTTTTGTTCACACATTACGTAATAACGACAAAAGCGAATGATATGAAATTTGGTCACATGATAGGTTGTTGTTCAACATAAAGTATAGGTGTCCAATTTTTTAAACTTTTTATTAGATTTTGAGATTTTGTGAAAATTCTCCAAAAAATGCGGTTATATTTTTTCAAGCATCGCGTAATAACGACTAATACGAAATTTGGTGATATGATAGGTAGTTGCTAATCTTAATTTATAGGTCTTGAATTTTTAAAATATTTTTATTACATTTTGAGATTTTGTGAAAATCGTTTAAAAATGCTAAAATGTTTGTTCCAGCATCACGAAATAAAGACAGCAGGGAATTAAACAAAATTGGGTGACATGATAGGTTGTCACTCAACTTAAATTCTCTGCTTCCGATTTTTCAAAAATGTTGATTAGATTTTGAGATTTTGCGAAAATTATTTGAATATGTGTAAATATTCGTTTGCGCATCCCATGATTACGACTAAAGCGAATGAAATGATATTACTTAGTTACTCTCTAACCTCTAATATTTTAACAATACATAAAAATCATAACTTCGCTTTCTTTACTTTGGCAACTACATCCATTCTGTGTACTCCAACAATAACAATGCTGACGAAAGTTCTTGCTTTTAGAAATTTGCATTCAGTACTAACCCGTCAACGACGGGTACTTCAGCTAGTCCTATATAAAAGCCGTGATAGAAAGTGAAACCGAAGAGATCATTTAAAATATTTATTTGCAAAAATCTTAAGTCTGTCTTTTTTTTCATGAGTATACAGAAGGTCTAGTCTATGTTATATGCAGGATAAAATATTAATTTCTTAGAATATATTTATGTTTTAGAATATATATGCTGAACCAAAAATAAGATTTTTAATCGCACAATGTATATATTACAAAAGTTCGTCATTTTGCAGTTGGGGTTTATATTAGTCACGTATGAAGGATGGTGCAAGATGGGAAATAGCACTAGTTTATTTCGTATAACAATCAAAGCTTCGATTAAACTTTTCTCACTGGCACACAGGGCTTTCGAGAGGTTTCACATAGCAGCCGCAATTTTTTCTTCTCTCGCAACCATTACTACGTAGAAGAAAATTCGGTCCCACAATTGTCTCTTATATGAAATTTTCTAACTAAAAATACGGAACATTTCTGAAGTATAAACTAAACATAAAATGCAACGAAACTCACTTGATTTTTGATTTTGTCAATTAGTTTTAGCTAAATAATAACAATGTGAAAAGTTTAATTTTATGTACTACAAGTAAAATTATATTTTTTTGCTTTCTAATGGCCGGGTTAGCGGCCTACTTGAGGCTTGACCACATCGCGGGATGCAGATGTTAGTCATTTCACTAGGAAGGTACCTATTAGGCAGGTCAACGTTGCCAACTATGAGTTGTCTCCTAGTTTTGAACCCACTCCATATGAGAGACCTAGTACCTGAAATAGGCACCCCCAGAGGTATCGTTTGAACATTAAGGACATTGGAGACAAGACTGATTTTACGTACAAAAATTATCATGAGCGTGCAGGGTCAAACAGCAGTCCAGCTGCGAGAGGAGTTCGCCCGCTCGCCAGCTCGATAGGAGTCCTCCCAAGCACTGGCCAAGCGGTGCTGCTTTACTTTCCGTGCTCTTGTGGGAAAAGATCTTATCTATCCAGCCACTGCGAGATATATATAGGCCCTTATTCAGATAGATTTAGTAGCTACTAACCCTATTGTTTAGTTACTAAATTTAGTAAAGTGGATTATGATAGAATTTGGAGGCGGAGATACTAAACACGTGACCAAAACAAGCTGCTAAAATCACGTGACCAAACAAGCTGCTAAATCACCTACTAAATAAACGCACGCCTGGAACAAGCGCTCTGATTGGTCTGTTAGCTTCCCTGTTAACTTATCCCTACATTTTCCCTGACTTCCCTTGGTGTTGGTCACGTGATTTAGTACTAAATGTATCTGAATCCCGATTTACGAACATTTAGTATCTCCGCCCACTTACTAACTTAGTAACTGAACAATAGGTTTAGTAGCTACTAAATCTATCTGCATAGTAGCCATAGTTGCTTATAGGAACTGGTCACTACAAGGTCAGAAATACTGATCATTTTATTATGAAGGCACCTAATAGGTGGACCAGCGTTGTCTCCTATGAAGAGACGGATGAAATGACATCCAAACACTTGCCGAGAATCGAACCCGGATCTGTGGTGGGTAGAATGGTTCTCCAGCCATTCCACGACCTAATCGGCATAAATTGAACATAAATAGTAAGGAAAAATTCTTAATTTTTGTTAGACCGTATTAGTTTTAGCGAAAGCAATCTGAAAATGGAACTAAAATGCTGTATTTTATGTCCGTAGCATAACGTTAAAACATAACCAGTTCCATATCCACATTATTTGCGTTTACTTCTAAGCACATTTTTAGAAACGCATTTAAAGAGATTTTAAATACTAATACAAACGTGTAACACCTATCCTAAACGAAAATCCTAACGAACTATCCTAAACGAAACACTCCATTTTATCGAGTTTAGTACTTCGAGAATATAGCTACCGAAAGACAATAGGAAGAATTCTTTAGTATTCTAACTTTGTAGGGACTTGGGAAAAATTCAGCTCCGTTCATTGGATGTTGATTGTAAAGAAAGTCTAATGAATTCCGACTTCAACCTAAAAGGTGGAAGAGTTTAGCCTACCGATTTAATTTATTTAGAGACTTTGAAGTATGCAAATCGGTTTAAAAAAGTACAGACACTCGATTATATTTTTTTGTTATGCAATCGAATGATACTATAATTTTCTTTTGACACAAATTGTGTAGGCGTTTGCAAATTAAATTCGGAAGACTTTTAGAAGTGATTACCATATATTTACAGTTGCAGAACTAATTTTGCGTACAAGTAAAACTTTTAACAATGCGTGCAGTAAACTTTTGAATATTTGGAGAGTGAAGTATATACTAAAAACACTTCTTACAAGTATATTAAGGCATTTTAATTTTTTTTTTAAATTTTACGAAGTTTTAAATTGAATGCTTTAATAACGGTTGTTTATTGAGCGTTTTTCTTTTTAGTAGTTTTTTGAACTTCTATTTAAAACTTGTTAATAAAAACTAGGGAAATTGAATAATCTTTTCAAATATTTGTAACAGTCAGGTAAAATTCTAACTCATTTGTACTACCTTACCGAAAAAAGGAACGATAGGCACGATTAGGTGAACACCATTGTACAGATAACCACTATTATTCCTTTAAAATCTAATTTCCAAATCTTTGTTTTTACTGAAACATTATCCTTACATATAAAATTAATTTGCGCTACTGTAGGTTATTTGCTTTAATAACATTCAGTTACCCCCGCTCACTAAAATAAAAACACCCTCTTTTCTTTCCCATTTTGTGTTACGGCACATTCAATTTTGACGCCATAAATTTTAAATGAAAACTTCCTAAAGAGTATTTTATACCAGTTTGATTCTTCCCTCCCTCCAAAAAAATATTTTTATTTCTAACGAATTTCGCTCTGGGCTTGTTCTGTTGTTGAATGTTGTTGAACGAAATTTATAGAGAATAAAAATGAATGTAGGATTACTGCAAAGATTATGGAAGTAGTTTTGCTTCTTTTGTAGTTAACTATTGATATTCTGAAAAGTTATTGAAATGCTGTGTTCACTTTTTGATACATTAATAAAACGAATTGTTGTTAATAATTTTTTCAGTAAGTAATGTTAAAAATACTAAGCGAATTGATTCAAATGTATAGAGTCTGTTATGCAGTTTAAGTGTAAGAATAGATTTATGGAATTCTGTGTTTCGTTAAAAAATAGCTTACAGTGTCTGACGGCACATTCAGACTTCGTAATTCACTATCGAAAGAATAAAATTTATTTAAAAGTAATTAGTTTTTTTGTGTTAGTGATAAATATGTTATTAAAAAGTAATTTGATTATTTTCGTAATTTTTAATATTTATATATTTTTCCTCCATTTAAAGTTAAGTAATAAATTTAGTTAAATATGTTCATGAAAACCATAGCTCGAAAGTCCATACATATTGGTTATTTTTTTTAGAAGTATTATTTAAAATTCACACCTTCAGCATAATTTTAATGTAATTAATTAGAAGGAACGAAACACGGTTTGTTGTCAGCTCTTAAGTCATTAATCCGTCTCCGCGTTGCGTCAACGTGAATTTCGAATGACTTTGGTGAAATTTGACTTGCAATAATACTTTTGGGTGAGATAAAACGAGAAGAGATCGAAATTTAAGTTAATATTTCTCCCTAACGAATAGAAAGTTATTTTTCTGTGTTGAAGCTTGTGAATGCCCTTTAAATTGAAATTCAGTAGTAAGAGAAATAATAGTTACTGTAGTTATATATTTGGGACTTTTTATGCTCAAGAAATCTTCGAATGTTGAATTTTTACTTTTCAGTCAGTTTCACATTTTATCTTTTGTTAGTTTTTTTTAAAAAATGACATTTAAAATTACTTTTAAATATGTAAAATTACACATTGAGTTTTTTTTACATATTGACAATCCATAGCAGGTCTGCCCTTCATTTTTAGTAAGATATATTAACCCATTAACGCCCAGCGTCCTATTTTTAGGACAGTCGCAAAAATCGTTATTTGCAAAAATAAATTAATATTTGTTTATTTCCTATTTCAGTTTCTCGAATGATAAATCTGATTTCCACAAAATACTCAGCGATAACAAAGCAAAATACGAATCGTTCACTATTTTATTCATATTTTTAGAAAAAGAAATACATTCTTCATGCCCGACAAATGTCAGAAATTTCTTTATCACTTCTGGCATCAACATAAGTTGTAGAAATCGAGGGAAAAAAATTCGGGCGCTAGTGAGTTAAATATACCTTTGAAACACATTCTCTGTGATCTTATCAAGGCAGCAATATTTATACATACACTTACAAAATATCCATAAAGAACATTGTATACTATAAACATGATTTTTTTAAACAATATGACACGGAAAATATTTATTTTTAAGTTATATTTTCGTATCTATGCAACGCAGAATTCTAGACTACTCAGAAATTTATTGCAACGCATGGTTTTAAACGTCATTTTCCTTCTTTCTTAATAAATTCCTTAAAATATAGTCTTCATACTGGAAGCTTAGTTTTTAAAATATAGTTTTATAAACATTGTTTCGAAAAAATTAAATTATCTGAACTATGGAGTCTTCAATGAAGTTTAGTTGTATTTTCTTTTTCACAATAGATAATAATTTGAAAATTTTAGTTAGGTATTTCAGAAAATCAATCTTCCAAGCGGTTATTTTTTACTAAAGACAACTTTAGGATACTTTTTTCTTTAAATCTGAGTATGAACTACTTCTTTCTAAAAGCAACATTACATAAATTTGCAATAATATATTATCACATTTTGAGATAACGTATTTAGTTAATTTTACCGAAATATATAGAAGAAATAAAACTAATGGTGCCATTGCAAAATTATTTTTTCATACTTATATATTGAAAAATGTTCTCTTCAACAAATCTTTAAAGTTCGTTTTGGAACATTACTTCCATGCGCCCTACAGCATAAATTTGTTATACCGTGTACGTCACATTATATTTTAAAAATATTTCCTGTTATTTTCCGCCTTATGCAATTTATTATTGTATAAACTGCATGCAATAAATAAGTCTTCGCATCTAAACTAAATAGATGAAACAGTTTTAATAAATCAACTTTTATAGTTTAATATAATTTTTACTAGGTATTTTTTTCATTTTTACACTGAAAAATGATATTCGGTTTTCAATATGAGTTATCATAAAATGGCTTTCTCTGAATACATTGTTTTTCAGATTATTACTATATTAATGGTTTTATATATATCTTAATTTATGAACGGGATTTCCAAAATGGTCAAATATTCTGCAGATTATATTTTCTTTCTTAATTTAGAATAAAATATAATCTGCTTATAATAAATAACTTAAATAATTTGGAGAATAGCATTCTCTATTATAGCACTTTGTCGTAAATATGCCTTTGAAATAAAAATAATCGGATTTAGTTCAGTATGTTTCAAAATGCTTTAATTCCCATTTTAAGCAAAATAGACACTTATTTATATAACGGCTTCATGTCAAAATACATACACAAAAATTAATATTAGAAATTAGAATTACTTTTTAAGAATTTGGTTAAATCCTGTGGATATAAAAAAGCAAATTCTAATCATTAAACTTAGCATCTGAATACTTGAAGAGGTAGAGCTGAAGGGATGCACAATTCATTATTGACACAAAAATTCTCATTATTCGAATTAGTAGTAAACGGTATAAGTACTAATTCGAATAATGAGAAATTTTGTGACAGTTTAAGAAGTGTTCCTAATTTTAAAGAAGTGTTGAAGTTTACTTTGAACCAGTTTTGTAAGACTAATACTTCGTATCTCGTCTTATTTTGATCTGTGGATTTGGAAACCAAAAATTTAAACCAAAATTTGTTTACTTTTATAAATTTTAGTTTAAACGCTGAGCATTCTTTTTAAGCATAAAAAAATTTTGTCTCTTTATTTTCCTCATTTCCTCTCCTTTCTGGCGGTTTGTGTATTGGTAATTCCGCAGTTGATGAAGGTTAACCTTCATCTACTCCAGAACGTACGTACTAACTAGTTTTAATTTTTTGTTTCTAACGAAATATTTTAATTTTTACATTGATCTCAGGCACTATTTTTGAGTGTTTGAATGCATAAAATTATTACTCGGTAAAAATTAATTTTTTTTTTCGAAGATTCAATTTTACTAGCATTTAATAGCTCGAATCAACTAGAAGAGGTTGTGGGGAAGATTTCCCCAGGTTCGAAAGCAGGGCCGTGACAAATAAACAAGACAAGTATAGTGGCAATTGCATTTTATTTTAACATATCAGTGCATATAAAACTTCAAAAATATTAATTCTTGCGGTGGTTGGGCAAACCCCCAAAAAGGCGGCTTCTCTAGGCAACAGGTAAGGTGAGAATGATGACGAGAAACGCAAGCCAAGAAAGTAGTACAGAAGCAAAACGCGCCGAAAGACACGCCAAGCAAAGTGCGAAAGTAACGTGATGCCAGTAGGCGTTAAGTACATTCCTATATAATTATTTTTGAATCCGCGACGCGCCAACAGGATAAAACAAAAAATCTATCAGCTGAATTGTAACCCAAAACGAAAGCCAATGTTATTTATAGATTGGATGCCTTATAGGGTCATAAACAAACCATGGAAACTGAAACGCTAGGCTTTGCAAATTCGAAGGTGAAATAAAAAGGAATAATAAATGAAAACGGGAGATTGCTTTTAATTAACGGCAGGTGCAGAAATACAACTTTACAGGCGAAGCGAAGAAAATCCGAATCAAAAGCGAAAAGAATAAATTTTGAACACAGATTAAATTTGGAAATAATTAACTAAGTAATTGATAATTAAAAATAAGATATGTGATGATCTGCATCACAGAGGTTTAATTCAAGAAATAAGGCCACCTTTCCTCTTTTAACGCTCCTACCCTCATATGAGGGCCCTGATATTTATGTTTAGGTATACGTGAGTGTTGCAGGAATTTTATGGATATCTTATTTTAAAATACCGCGGCATATGAGAAAGCACGTTTTGCACTCTTAACCCCACAAAGCATTGCATATTTTTAGAAAATGCTGACCATTCTACCACCTAAGTGCTCCAACATGGCCGAGTGGATTAGACGCTAAAGATGTTAGACTGCAGAAATGTAAAGGTCCCGGGTTCCGGTCCGGTTGCAGGGCTGTCGATCGATCAGTCTGGATTTTGGTCGGTTTGGTCCAGATGTAACGTGAATACGAATTAGAACTCCTTAGAAAGTCCTCCGGCCAAGGCACCCTCCATCCTTGGTAGATAGCCCACGTGTAGCTTTGCCTTAACAACACAAACAAATTTCTACGATCTACATCATAATATGAGCATTTAACGTTATCTTAACTACACTAGTTCTGTCTTGGTGAAATATGGACTTACGAAGAAATATTATTTTCCGACCCACTTTTAAATACCTGCGACACTCAAATATTTAATGTACTTTATCATACTGGTAGAATTTATTTAAAACTTAATAATGATTCAAAATCTTTTATATTTTCTAGCATTAACTAACTCTCAAAGGAATCGTTTACAAGCGTTAGCCATTGGGATTTTCTGTTTATATTTGTCTGCTTTCAAACAGTTCTCTCAAAAAGTATTTAATGTGAGGTTCATTTCCCGTTTCCATTAAGCCGATGTTACATCGCCCCCCCCAAAAAAAGATGTATTTTTCTTTATAATGCTGCATTATACCTAGTTCGATCATCCGTTAATGCTGCGCTCGAAGCTGTAATTCTACCTCGGTATCCCTAACACTGTGAAGGCTCTGTATAAATTATGTGCGGTTCATTTGACACATTGATTGTAAAGAATTCCCGAGATTGTCTCTCCTCTGTTGAAGTAGAGACACGACATTTCGGAAATGAAGTTCAATTCGGAAGCAAAAGAGAACGCCAGCAACGATTAAGATAAACCTAGCTTAAGATGTAGATTATAATGCATTTGATCCGCTTATTTGTGGAACCCCGGGACTGCGTAAGACCTCTCTAAACCATGTTCATTTCATCAATTTTATGTCTTTTCCCCCAGAAATGGTAAAATTTTTACAGCGACCATAGTAACGTTTCACATACTTTAGAACATCCATTTCTTTATAAGTAAAAATTTAAATATGTTTATATTCATTTTATATTAAAATACGCATTTAAATTTGCATTTTTGACAGAACTTTCGTGACTAAAATTAATAATTCTTACCATATCATCAAACCTCCATGTTAAAGTATGTAATATACTTTAACACTGCCGCCATATTAAAAAAATAAGTTTCCTAAATATTGAGAAAAAGATATACGATCCTACAAAATTCACATTTTAATGAAAAAATTTAAAGATTTCTCATACTTCTAGTGAGATACTTTTTATGAGATTTGTAATACTTCTGTTTTCTTTTTTAATAAACAAATGTAATATATCGCTAGAAAAGTAACCTTAAAGTATTTAATGCAATGAAGATGGCCTACGGCGCGACTCTCTTTCTAATAGTCTGGAGTTTCAGCCAGTTTTCTCCGTATATATCGGGAATACGTATTAGAATCTGTTAAAAAGTCCTCCGACCAAGGCCTTCCTGCCAGGCAGATACCCCTCTTTCCGTATTGCTTTAAAACACAATACGTTTATGTCCTACACGTAACATTGTATCTTTAAGAATTTTGTCTTCCAGATTATTTAGATTTATTTCAAAGCACATTTTTCGGAATGCATTTTAAAAGATTTAAGTTTTTAGTACGAATGCGTAATACATTGTTAAAATAGATTTGCGAAAAAAATATCCTAAATGGAACTCCTCATTTTATCGAGTTTAGCATTTCGAAAATATAGCTTCCTCAAAGGACAGTAAGAATAAGAATTATTTAGCATTCTAACGCTGCGTAGGGACTTCGAAGAAATTCATCTCGGTTCATTGGATGTTGATTGTAAAGCAAGTCTAGTGAATTCCGACTTCAAACTGAAATGGGGAAAGAGGTTACTCTGCTGATTTCGTTTATTTGGAGACTTTGAAGTTTGTAAAACGGTTAAGAAAGTACAGAAACTTGATTACTTTTTTATTTTGCAATCAAACGATACTGCAACTCCAGATTTTATTTTGCCACACATCGTGTAGGCGCATTGCAAAATAAAGTGCCGGAGAATTTCAGACGTGATTATCATACCTATACATTGGTAGAACTAAATTTATTTACAATTAAAATTCTCAACAATGCGAGGAATAAAATTTTTGAATAGTTGGAGAGTGAAGTAAATATTTAACACACTTCTTATATTAAGGTGTTTTAATTTTTTATTTATTTTACAAAGTTTTAAATTCAGTTTTAACAACGGTCACTTGTTGAGTGTTTTTCGTATTAATACTGTGTGGATCTGCGGTTTAATCCTTGTGAATCAAGACAAGGAAAAATAAGTAACGCTTACAATTATTTGCGACTGACAGCGAAAATTTTAATTCATTTGTATCAGCACCTCCAAAAAGTGACGATAGGCACGAATGAATTATTTGAACACCATCGTAAGGAAAAGCATTATTATTCTTTTACTATATAATTTAGTAATTTGTGTTTTTACTAAAATATTATGCTTACAAACAAAATTAATTTACGTTGCTGTAGGTTATTTGTTTAATAACAGTAATCCCCCCCCCCTAAAATAAAAACACCATCTTTTGTTTCCCATTTTGTATTCCGTGAGATTGAATTTTAACGCTATAAATTTTAAATGGAACCTTTCTGAAGAGCTCTTCTCCTACTTTTATGCCCCCGCGATCCCCCCAAAAATATTTACGTTTTTAACGAATTTAGCTCTGGGCTTGTCCTTTTGTCGAGTGTTTTCAGAATAAAATTGATACAGAATAAAAATGAATGTAGCTTTTCCGCAAAGAGTATGAATTAAGTTTTACTGGTTTTGTGAAGTTATCTACTGATATTCTGAAAAGTTATTGAAACGCTGTGCTTACTTTTGGGTGCATAATAATATTACGAATTACAGTTAATAGATTTTTTTTCGGTAAAATTGTGAAAAATTTTAACCGAATTGATTCAAATGTAAATGGTCCGATTTATAATTTAAGTGGAAAAATAAGAATAGAAATATGCAATGCAATATTTCTTTCAAAAATTACTTAAAGTGTCTAACGGAAATTCCGCTTTCGTATTACCCTATTGAAAGAGTAAAATTGAGCTAAAAATAAATCAAAAAAATTCTCTAATCGATTGATAAGCAGAATATGTTCTTAAAAATTACCTTAACTATTTACATAATTTTTGATATTTAATTTTTTATGTTTTCCTCCATTTAAAGTTAATTATTAAATTAAGTAAAAAATATTCATGAAAACCATAGCTCCAGAGATCATCCATATTGGTTATATTTTTGAAAATTATTATTTAAAATTCGCACCTACAGCTTATTTGTCAAGTAATTAATTAGATCGAATGAAACACGGTTTTGTCCCTATCTTTTAAGTATTTAATCCATCCCCGCTTTCAGTCAATGTGAATTTCGAATGTCTTCGGTGAAATTGGACTTGCAATAATACTTTTGGGGGCGATAAAAGAAGAAATCGAAATTTAAGTTAATCTTTCTCCCTAACCAATGACAAGTTATTTGCCACAATGCGCTTTCATTTTTTTAAGTTTGAGAATACGCTTTTAATTGGACTGCAGTATTAATAGAAATAGCAAAAATGTAGTTTTGTCTCTTAGACTTTTTAATTCTGTAAAACTTTAAAGGTTAAATTAACACTTTTGACTTGGCTTCACAGCTCTTCTTTATCTATATGTATTAGTTATAAATGACATTTAAAATTCTATTTTCATATAAAATTACAGATTGCCATTTTTTAAATCTTCATATTTTGAGAGTCTATACTTGTGTTGTCCTTTGCTCATTTACGCAAAATCTCTTAATTTATTCGTTCAAAAAATATTCTTTGTGTAGTTTTAATTACAGAAATTCAATTAATTTTGCCATAAATAAACACTTATTAAACATGCATAAAAATATTATAATATACTTCCAACAACATAAATTTATTTTATACATGATTACATGTAAAGTATATAATTTGAGTTATATTTTCCTATATATATATATATATCTGGAACACAACGTTTGGAATACGATGGTGCTTTATGAAACCTGAGTGTGAACTGCTTCTTCCTAGAAGCAAAATTACATAAATTTACAATAATATACTATCACATATATAGATAACAATTTAGATAAATTTAGAAATATATCGAGTGTATAAGGGTAAAATTCCATTAAAAATACTCTTCTTATTCACACATAGAAAAATTATCTATTCAAGATCTCTTTAAAATCGGTTCTGAAACATTCATTTTATACACCATACATCATAAATTTGTTCTACTGTTTACGTCACATTATGTTTAAAAAAGTACCATACTTTCTACCTGCCGCAATTTTCTATTGTATGAAGTACATGCAATAAATAATTCTTCATATCTGAAGTACATAGACTAAAATAGTTTTGATAAATCAGCTTTTATAGTTTACGATAAGTTTTACTTTTTTTTTTTACATTTTCTTAAACTGAAAAATGAATCGGTTTTACATATGTGTGTTATCATAAAATTAGAATTTAAATTACATTATAAAAAATAATTTTTTTTTTCAGATTTTAGCATGTTAATGTATAATGGAATGTTTTAAAACGATCAAAAATTCGGCAGGCTCTATTTTATTTCTTAATTTAGCTAAGGAATTACTTTGATTTGGAGAATAATCTGAAGTGTTATAATCACTTTATATCTATACCTTAGGAGTAAAAATGATCAGATTTAAATTAGCACATTTCGAAATGCTCTAAATCACCTCTTAAGTAAAATAAACTCATTATGATGCTATGGGTAATTTAATTTTTTCTGTTAATACCTTTAAATGCATACACACATTAGTTTTATTTTTTTAAGTCATGTTATTGATATACTAGTGCCGTGCCATAATTCATTAGAAATGAATAAAAAAAATAAGATTACTTGCAGTTACCAAAACATGTATATAGGCATTCACGTTGAAAATACATAAGCATGTGATGTAAATATAATGGGAATGTGCTGAGTTCCAGGAAGTTGCCGAAATTATTTAAGAGTTCAATTTGAACATTCGATATTACTGCGCAATATGGAAGTTCCCTCATACTGGTAGAATGTCCCGACGAATTGCTTGACGTAGATGCCGTTAACACGATTAGCATTTTAAAGAAATTAGCTAATACAATAAATTTGCTAATATTTTTTTTTATTCAAGCAGATTACTTACACAACAAAACGAATAAAATTCTGTTGAATTTCGAACACTTCAATTTAGGTTTGCCTTTTCGTACAAATCTTTTCAAAGCTTCAAAGTTTTTTTCAAAAGAAAAATTATAACTTTAACCGTGGACATTTAAATTTCATGTTGACATTCAAACACTTCCTATAGGAATGTATTTAAGAGATTCAAGTTTCCCTTGCAGATACAGCTCACTGTGATAAATAACTTTTTCCAGATTATTTTAAAAATTTCATCGCCTATAGCTTTCAAAGTAATCCATACATTGACATAGAGCTTTTATGCATTATAACTTCTTAAAATTTTTGCAGAAATTTGACTTAGTCCGTTTGATGTTGATTGCAAATCAAGTCTTGTGAATTGTCTCGATTTAAAATGTAGAAGTTATTCCTAATTGATTGTCTTTAGTAACTTTGGAGTACGCTAATCTGTTCAAAATTTGTTACTCTTTGACACTAGAGGAATTTGGATGAAATTTAGAAAGGAATTAGCTTATAACGGGAATTATAATACACAGGCTGCCTTTTTTTAACCAGGGAGAAATAAAAATGTTCATAGATTTCTAAATTTTTGTGAAAAATTTCAGTGTCATCACAGTGGTTGAGTCGCAGGTAAGCAAACTAAAAATATATAAGTATGCAGTGATTCAATGTCATGAGATTCAGTAATTAGTTAAAAATAAACTGAATATACTTAAGTAAACACAGCCTTATACAACAAAATTACATACTGTTAGAAAGGATTAAAATGCATTAATATTAACAATCAATGTATTTATGAAAAAGGAAATAGATGGGTGCATTAGAGAGACTGACATCAACTGACAATTTTTTTTTTTTTGGCAAATTATGCTCTGACACTTAAAGCATCTGACAAACGCCGGACAACGCAGCTTGTATATTATAAAGGTTATAGTGAGTTTGTAGTTGCGATTTATAAACAGCACGTGCCTTGCCTGGCGAAGCAGTGCAATCTTTATTACCCACTTCTCATTACTGAAAATGGCAATAGAGAGATCTAGCCTAGAAACCACTAATTTTTCTTGTCTTGTCTCGCAACCATTTCTGCTGATAAGAAATTTCTTTCTAGAGTCGACGTATATATCGAACCTATTATCGACAATTTCATGAAAATTTTGAAGCGTAAACTAATCACCCTATTTAAAGAAAAATTATTGATTTTCCTTCCATATTATTAGCCGACCTAATGTTCCAGAGTTTTGGTCGGTTTCCGTCATGTGTAACGAAATTAGAACCCCTTAAAACGCATTTTAAGAAGTTCGAATTTCGTTACGCATGGCGAAGACCTTAAAACATAATAAAATAAAGGCCTTAAAACATAATAAAAATTATATTCAACACGTAAGATTAGAACTTCAATCAGTTTGATTTCCACATTCCTTGCGTTTACTTCTGTCTCTTGAAGATACTTTAAGTTTCTTGTACAGACATGTAATACGTTGTTAAAATGGAATTGCGAAAAAAAAACATCTTAAATGATACACTTCAATTCATCCTGTTTAGTATTTCGATGATATAGAAGGAAGAAAGAATTCTTTAGTATTCTAAAGCAGTAGGAAGTTTGAGGAAATTCCGCTCGGTTCGTTTGATGCTGATTGTAAAGCAAGTCTAGTGAATTCCGCCTTCAAACTTAAAAGGCAGAATTGGTTAGTCTACTGATTTCATTTGTTTAGAAACTTCGCACTATGCAAATCGGTTTAAAATGTAGAGAAACACAATTATTTCTTTTTTTGTAATCAGTTGTGACACTGCAACTTCAGATTTGCTTTAGATACACATCGTGTAGGTGTATTTGGAAATTCAAACTCTGAAAGCAATTCAGACATGATTTTCAGATCTTTGCATTTGTATAAATGAGCTTATTTACAAGTAAGTGCTTAGCAATGCTTGAAATAAATTGTTTGAGTATTTGAACGGTGGTCATAAATATATTAGTTGTACCAGAAAATGTCATAATTTGTATGCCAATATTTGGCCCAGCTAGAGCTACTGAAGCTTATAATACAAAATATGGTATATATGAGTGTTTAACGTAGATACTAGATTGGAGAGAATTTTCCGAAATTCGTAACTATGGATATAGGCTGGGGGGGACGTTCTTTTCACAATCCTGTGTAATCTCATAAAAGAAAAGAGATATCCATGAAATTCTTGCTGTAAAATATAATACTAAGAAGCACCTAAAAATTGATCTCAGAACTTTTCGAATAGAATCTTCCAAGTAAAGTAAACGTGAAAGAAGGGAGAGGGTGCCCACTTTAATTGAAAAAAAATCTAAAAATCTCGATTTAAAATATAAAAAATGTGGCCTATGCTTACGCACAACTTGTTTGTAAATCAAAACTCTTGATTTTTGACTTTCTTTTATGCAAAAAAAGGCATTACTTTTTAGTACACCTAATATAATAGGGAACATAAAAAATGAAATTTATTTTTAATATTTATTATATTTCAAAGTTTCATGATTTAATCAAGATCCATGCAATCCTAACATTTAAGTTTAGGACAGTTTTGTTCACTATTCTATGCTCTTACGAATCTTTCAAGCTTTTCAAATGTAAATTATACATTAAAATTAAGCGTGAAAATCTTCAGTCTGTATAGTTTATCAGTATTAGCTTAAGCATGTTGATGAAAATGTACAAAAGAAATGCTCGATTTCCCATCTCACGCGTAACATACGGTCGTCCCAAAGTTTCCTATTATTTATAAGAATCTCTGATATAGTGATAGAAAATATTTAACAGCTTTACTTGTCCTAGCTTTGCAGAGTCTATCCTTTAACTGTCCGGGGTGTATGTAGTATTCTTCGGTAATTTCGTACCTATACGAAGAAATGAATTCTGTTTTTTGGAATGTCATAACTTGAAGTGGACAATAACATAACGAAAATCAGTTTATTCCTTTGAATAGAGGACAGGGACGTATCTTAGCTAGCACTTGAGGGAGTGAAAAATGGAGTTAGCAGTTTACGAGTTTATGATGGAGGAACATCGTCCGTTATAGTTTCTCAATACAAAGTTTTTAGTATCTTATTATTATACCCTCTGCAGTACAGGAACACATCCATTTATAATCGGATTCTGTAAGTAATTTTCTTCCTTCTATTTGTTTCATACAGAAATTTGCATGTACATTTTTGCATCAAACGGATTTAAAATAAAAATTTTTAATCATATATTCAAATTAATTTAACATGTTACTGCGCTGTACCTGAAATTTTTAACCGTTGGAACTTTTGGGGGGTTTATTGAATTTCAAGAAGCTGCTGGTGTAAATCTGAGTCTGGTGAATTATAGGCTAAATAAACAATTATTTTCTCCCCGAGCTCGTTAAACCGATACGATTAACCCTAGTGCTTCGCAGAACATAAATTGGGAAACCCTGCTTTTGAAATCATGTGCTGTTTGCACAACTTTCTCCTGTGTTTCCTAGTCAGAAATAATAAATATCTGTCATCACACTCTAATTTTATTTTAATGTTTATTGCGGAAAGGTTTTCGATAATATGGCCTAAGCTGCCGATGCTCAATTGAGATTCTTGAATTCGGAAACAAAACTCTCATTTCGAAATAAAATGTTCATGGCGGCAAAAGTATCTTGATCTCAGATGTTCTACACACGCTCTTTTAAATCTTTTAACGTTTTAGATTTTTTTTTCGTTTAAAGAGGGCGCCACTAGAATTTCAATGAGTCGTTTTAGCGATCCCAACAACATTACAATAATTTCTGTATCAAGCATTGCTCAGTATATTGGTTTAAATAGTCACCATCCAACCGAGGGTTTTTAGTTTGAAACCAACTTAGGGTATATTATCTGTCAATTGTAAGCTTTAAAAAAGCAGTTCTGAAATATCAACACCGGTGTCAATAAAAATTAATGCTAAAAGAGCTAGAAATACGGCGAAATCAAAAATTGACTGTCAGTAATTTTACGGTAACATTTTAGACAGTGCATTAAGATTTCTGAACATGTTTACAAAACATACAGAAACGTTTATACTTTGCGGCTAGATGCAGAAACGTTCCTGCAATTATAAGTACAATTGCTAGCCATTTTTGGGGGTTACGTTGCAGAATTCTTTTTTGCAGTGCAGCTGCAAGAGCAAGTGAAGATTTATTTTAAAAAATTATGTATAAAGTGAAATTTTTCATCGCTTTGGTCATCTGAATGTGTGAATGTTGATTAATACTTGTTAATCAAGACTAGGAAAATTAAATAAACTTTCCAAATTTTTGTGACATATGACAAAAACTGTAACTTATTTTTGCCAGCGTACCAAAAAAGGGACGTTAGGCACAAATGAGTTAGATGAACACCATTGCATAGATAACCAAAATTAATTTACGTAGCTGTAGGCTATTTGCTTTAATAAAACATTCAATGTTATTTTATTCCTAAAATGAAAAGCACCCTCTTTTTCTTCCAAATTTAATACGCACATTCAATTTTAACGTCATAAAATTTAAATGAAAACTTTCTAAAGAGCACTTCCGCTAGTTTTGATTCTTCCCTCCCTCCGAAAAAATATTTTCATTTTTAAAGAATTTCGCTCTGGACTTGTTCTTTTGTTGCGTATTATAAGAACGAAATTCATACAGAATAAAAATGAATATAGGATTTCTACAAAGAGTATGAAATGAATTTAGCTTGTTTTGTTAAGATTGTAATATCTGAAGTAAAATCTCGAAATGTCAAATTCTGAAGTATGAAAGGTTATTGAAATGCTGTATTTAGTATCTGAATATCATGTAACAAGTTGTCGTTAAAATAACTGTTTTTTGCTGTAAATAGTGTTAAAAATATTAAACAAATTTAATTCTAAAGTAAATATTCCGAGTTATATACTGAAAAGGTGCAAATAATAATAAGCTTTGCATTTCTATATCGCATTGGAAAACAATGTCCGATGGTGAATTTCAGCTTTCATAATTCAATATCAAAAGAAGAGTAAAACTCAGTTGGAAAGAATTCGAAAAACAATAATCTATAGATAGGATTGATTAGCGGAATATTTTTCTTATATACCATAACACACTTACACAATTCTTAAAATTTAAATGTTATAGTACTGTAGACTACTTTAACACTCTGGTATTTGCATATTAATATAGCTTACGAGTCGAATTGTAACAAATTCCTTTATGATTTTTAATTTATACTATTTTTTTTTTATAACTTCCCGTGTGTCCAAATTTGAACTGTGTATATCCGTGGGATAATTATTTAAATACAGAATTCCTTTTGGAATTTTTTATTATTAAGCTAAAAGTTTTTAAGTTAAATGTCCATTGATGTAAAAATAACAGCAATTAAACCTTTCCCTAAATACCATATATTAACTTAGGGTTTGAATGTGAAATATCAAGAACATAAATATTTCATACACAATAAAAACAAAATTCATTTCTAAGGTTTCCCGATGAATCCAAGGTTAATTTAAACAATTAATTCTTATAAAACATAATTAGTCTTTCCAGTTCAATACTGTTTCTTTAAATAAGGTTTAGATGTCGTGTTAATGTCTGGAAGTCGTTTAAGTCTGCTCTCAAAAACAGTTGTGCTTATTGGGAAGTACAGAACAAGTATATAAATTTCAGTAAATACTGAGACTTATTTAAAAATTAACTCTGAAAGAAAGATAAAATATTTTATTATATATTCTAAGCAATATGGGATGTACAAAATATAAAACTCAAAATGTACTTACAAATAAATGAAGTTTGAAAAATTAGGATTAGATACAGGAGAATATATATTTGTAATTTTGGATAAATTCAATGCAACATTTTTTTTTTAATTTATAAAATTATACTTCATAAATGTCATCAGCCAGCACTTGTTTTCCACAGCAAAACTTGATTAGGTTGGGTCCATTAAGTCGACATTTTCTAATTTCGCTTTATTATTATTGATTAGTCTGCTTGAATATGACAGTATTTGATTCGATATTGAAAATCTGCTAGGAATTTATTCCAAACTGCCGTCAGTATGTTTCAATATTTCCAGAGATTTAGTGTTATTCTTATGTTGTGATCTTTCTTTGACAAATAAATATGATTAAAGTACTATATCCTTGTACGGAGTTTAGAACATACTAGGTTGGATATGATATTCCTCACTTTCAGTGAGTTATGACTACTTCATACTCTGCAGCTCAGATTAGACACAGCTACAGTCACATTCAAGAAGTCGTACATCTAACGTTCTCCAACTTCGCCTTATTACTGACTAATCTTCTTGAATATGGCAGTTCTAAATCCAATATTAAACATCTGTTAGGAGTAACTTTATAACATGTAGCGTCAGAGTATTTCAATATTTATATCGTTTTCGTTTTACTTTTATGTTGTGATTTTCTAAGACAAATTTGCTTCGAAGTATCATATTATTGTACTGTAAATTGAAGCATGTGCTGGATGTTCTTCTTTAGACAATTGTTACAATTTGCCTCCATGTTCTGGAGCATAAAATAACTACGGCTAGATTCAAGAAGACGTACATCTGACGTTCTCCAACTTCGTCTTATTATTACGGACCAGTCTGCTTGAATATGACAGTAGTAAATTGAATATTGAAATATGCTGGAGTAGCTTTATTACAAATAGCCGTCGAAATGTCTAAATATTTCAAGTGTTTTCGCGTTATTCTTATGTTCTGATTTTCTTATGATAAATATGATTTGGTGTTCCATATGCATGCACACGTCATATTGAAACATATTATGTTGGATATTCTTCCCTTTTAGTGAGTCTGGACGACTTCTCTTCATATTCTGCAGCATAAAACAGCTACGGTTAGGTTAAAATATTCGTACATCTAGCATTCTTCAGCTTCACCTTATTATTACCGACTAGTCTACCTGAATACGGCAGTATTAAATTCAATATTGAAAATCTGCTGGTATAACATTATTACGTATAGCCGACAAAGTGTTTCAATATTTCTAGTTTTGACGTTATTGTTGTCTTTTTTTTATGATTTTTCTGTGGCAAATAAATTTGGTTTGAAGTACTATGTAAGGGAGATTGAAACATACTATTCATATTATTCAATGCATATTGTTTTAAATAGTTTAATGGCTGCTTTTTTAAAGTTGTTCTTTGTGTACGGCACACGACATAATTTCTGAACAGTTTTCAGGTTAATATTCCTCCTTCAGATGTTTGTTTAAACTTCTATAACTTTTCTTTTTTCTAAGTTTCTGAAGCAGAGAACACTGAAGGTGCATTTAAAATATAATTCATGATGCCGAATTCAAATTATTAATGACTATGAATACTGATAGAACGAAATTTACTTCATATAATAACTTCAGAATTGCTTATGACATATTTTACTAAATAACTTTTAAAAGTCTGGAAATGCTTGTTTAAGCTGCAGATACTTTTCTTTCACGTTTCTGAAGAGCTGGATAATTTTGCATCTAAGATACGATTGATGACACCGATTTAAATAGTATCAAAGCTTGCGGATGCTGGCTGAATAACGAATACTTCATACAATTGTGTTAGAATAACTCATGAGGTTACAACATTTATTTTAAAAGATGAATATGTGTAATAGATTTAGTAAATTTTCATTAAGATTTAGAAAGTTTCTAAAATAAATAAGGTCAAAAGGTATAAAGAACTCATTTTAACATAGACTTTACTTGACACTTTTCTCATCTGTAATGAAAAAAAGTAGAAAATATTAATTGTGAAAATTTATATGTCTTCATCTTTAATTTCCAGTACATCCACTTTGAGAACTTCTTAGTTATCACCGTCCTGTTAGTTTTGCTTCCAACGATCAGGTACAACGGGCTGATAGTCGGGCAAGATATACCAGGTGCAGTCCTCAATTTCACAAATACCATCGATTACGATTCTTTCTTTCAGTTTTCGAAACTTTTTACTGTTTTCCTTCATTTCATATCGGTCACCGAGGTAGTAGATAACGAATTTTCTTTTTCCAACAGAATTCTTCTTGCCAGTTTTGGGAATATCCTGGTATTCTTCATTCACCCATGCTTCATATGCATTATCAGGCTTTACACAAGTCCTGAAATTGTTTGTGAAATGTTAGTATGATTAAAACATCTGCAAAGAAGGATTACGTGAAAAACTTTTATACCTACATATGTAGCCTTTCTCTTAAAGTAAAATACATACATAAAATAGCGGAATTTGATAAAATTATCAGTTTAATATCTTTCAGGATACTTCTAGCTTTGTTTTCTAGAAGAAATTGGTCACTTTCCCTCATCAATCGCTAAGTTTTCGTTGAAAAGAGAAAAATGTTTTAACTTTCAGAAATTTCATATGAAAACGGTAAATTTACAAGTTAGCTTAGCTTTTTCATTTTGTAATTACTTTTTGAAAATGGATATTTGAGACATTTTGAACTGTAAAGAAATGCAGGGTGAATCTAAACTCTTGGGCAAAACTTTAAGGGGTGATAGGGCACATACTAAGGAATCAGAATCACGTAGCAATGTGGGTCAAAAACGCAGTTTTCACTTATCTGGTAATAATCACATTGTGAAAAGTATTGAAGTGTTCGTCAAATTTCTTAACCAAATTTCATAAACAATAGGCTCGTCTCCAAAAATTTCATCCGTGAAATAAAGTAGAATTTCTAAACTATGCATTTGGGTCTTCTGTTTGAGAAAAATGCATTAGTTTCTGACGAACAAGGATCGGAAAGTACACTGTTGTTTCAGCACTTTTCCAAAGTGATTATTAACAGCTACATGAAGACGATATTGCCGACCCCCATATTGCTATGAGATTCTCATTCCTTATTATGCGCCCTATCACCTCTTAAAGTTTTGTCCAAGAGTTTAGATTCACCCTGTATTAACAGCAAACCCACTCTAATGAGTAATTAGATAATAAACTTTAGTTAGTAATTACTTTAATAAAGAATTCCCTTTCGTTACCAAGAGGGTTTCAGTTCACATTTATAAATGCGGGAATTTTTTTAATTTTACACAAATTAAAAAAATTCGGAAGAAACAGAAATACCGTTAAATCTTGATTTTCTGATATTTTTAGCAATACGTATTTGTTTTCATTTTTTCCACCGTTTGACGGTACATCTAAGACATTATAAATAAATTGGTCTAGT
Source organism: Cheiracanthium punctorium (assembly GCA_038373885.1). Taxonomy (NCBI): domain Eukaryota; kingdom Metazoa; phylum Arthropoda; class Arachnida; order Araneae; family Cheiracanthiidae; genus Cheiracanthium; species Cheiracanthium punctorium. Next base: position 101,524 of record JAWZYV010012520.1, read on the forward strand.
AGCTTAAGAGTAAATTTTGAGAGCAAATTTGTAAATATTGCAATGAATTTCTTTCCAACCGAATAATTTTGTTATGCTAATAACAAATCACAAACTTTAAATTGTAAATTTCATAAAAAGCATTTCTCATTTTGAGACTGAAATAACCTCACTTCAACTTTTAGTAACCGTGGTCTACTTGAACAGCGTCTTGTGGAGAACAGCAGTGATCTTTCTCACTCCACATGTTGAGGGTTGATTCTTACGATAGCAAAATAAGAAATGCTAATAATATCATTCTCTATCCGAAGTTAGAGAATGTATAGCTAGTTTAAAAATTGTTAATTCAAAACGACACCTAAAAATATTTTAATCCTAACCTTATTATTAAAAAGTTACTAAATAGGAAAATCAGCGTCCTGACTTTTCGAAAATGGAAAAATCTGGAGTGACTCCACTCGACTTTCCGAACACTTACGATTAAGATCATTACCAAGCATTTAAATAAATTTTAATCGATGAATCATTCAAACATATATACCAAATTGTAGCTCGATCGAATGTACCGTTTAAACGCTAGCGCACTTTCAAGAATTTCTCCCCATAGGCCATCATGTAAAAGAAATCTTTGTCGTAGCCCTGTAGAAAAACTATAAGTCCTATAAACATCAAAATCAATACCGGTCTTACAATGGTGGTTTATAACAAGCATACCCAATTTGAGCTCAATCGAATGTACCGTTTAAACGCTAGCGCACTTTCCAGAATTTCTCCCCATAGGCCATAATGTAAAAGAAATCTTTGTTTTATCCCTGTAGAAAAACTGTAAGTCCTATACACATCAAAATCAATACAGGTCTTGCGACGGTGGTTTATAACATGTATACCCAATTTGAGCTCAATCGAATGTACCGTTTAAACGCTAGCGCACTTTCCAGAATTTTCCTCCATAGGCCATAATGTAAAAGAAATCTTTGTCGTAGCCCAGTAGAAAAACTAAGTCCTATACACACCCAAATCAATACCGGTCTTACGACGGTGGTTTATAACCTATATACCCAATTTCAGCTCAATCGCATGCCCTGTTCAGGAGCTATCGTGTTCACTCACATACACACAAACACACATACACACATACATACAAACATCTCGTAAAAATAGCATAGATGAATTCAGAAGACCTCAAAACGTGTCAATACACCAAGATCTCGAATTCGAATTTTTTCATGATGACAATACTTTCCTTACATGGTACATGTTCGGAAAGTAAAAATGATAGAGCGGCCTTTTGTGTCAGTTTAGGTGCCAGTCGTTTTCCCGTTAATTGGCAGATTGCAAGTTAGTTATTTGTAGTTTAAATAGTATGGATCCAACCTTAAATTATTAGCATATTACAGAAGCGCTCTTCCTTTTAAAATGTTTTTCATCGATGCAAAAGCAATCGGGGGACATTTCGTGTCTCTTGAACCTTTTAACGCGCGGTGTCCTCGCCGTGACGACACAAAACGCTGACGCTTTGTGTGACACGTGTTTAGTCACGAACAATAAATTTGATTTCTATAAAAGTACTTGAGGGTTACATAGCTACACGAGAATCGTAGCGCTTTGTTTCCCGTAAAAGTATTCAATTGTTTCTAAAATTGTCAGGATTATTTTTATCAGCACTGGCATCTGCAGAAAACTGGAAAATACGATGGAAATACATGGATGTAAAAGAATAACTGGACAGAGACTGCCCAATGCTGAAAGAAAAAGAGCAGCCGTTGCCATAGCTCGATTTAACTACCAGCAAAATGCTGGTCAATCGAATCGTTCATCTTGTGCCAGAGATGTGGAGGCCAGTTTTGACACTGCTGACTGAGCGCAAGCACAGCCAACTGTGTCAAAAATGGCCTGTAGATCTGTGGGATTCGATGTGAACGATTCAATTCGACTGCCATATTCCTGGTAGTTAAATGGAGTGATGGCAACGGCTGCCCTTTTTTCGGCATTGGGAAGTGGTTTCTCTTCCAAGGGTTAAACTGAAAGATATAATTCTCTTTTCATTAGTTTAAAAAAAATAAAAAGCCCAACTAGTATTTAGGGAATATTCCTCTTAAAGAAGTATTTTTAACTGTTACACCTCTCTTTGTTTTGCTTCCTTTTGCTCATTTATTCTGTAGTAAACTGATTTTGAGAAGCTTAGGAGTTAATTTATAGAAATAGTTTAGTCAGAATTTAGCTTTATTAGATTCAAGCTTTTGCTTTTGTTCTGGAGTTAAAATAGTTAAAATAGATGATAAAAGAGATATATTAGATAAGATATAATATATCCGATTACCTGTATTACAAATAGAGAAGGCTTTGACTCAAAAACTAAGAAACTACAAGAGCTATATTATTAGCTTGTCTAACTAAGAAATCTTACAAGTTTCTTTTTGAAGAGAAATATTATTAATGATCACAATGATTATATTGCAAAATATGAAATTAAAATATTTTGCTAAAAACATTATTTATGCAGGTTTATAGACACATAAGTTTTGTGTATTAGGAAAATGGTTTGTAATCTGTATAAATGTACGTCAGTAAACGCACAAACTCTAAAACGGAATTGAAATGCGGAAATGAAACGGATGCCCCTTTAAGGTATCCGTACACCCCAGAAAAAACGTATTTTCGGACAAAAAAACGACTTTACAATTTTGATGAAATAATAAAATTTGATCTGTTACCTTTCTAAAACCACTTGAATTTTTATTGTATTTCAAGTAGAAGCAGCGATATAGCAGTTTGAAAATGAGTAGCTCTAAGCTAAATAATGTGTATATGAAAGTTGTTTTTAGCGTTTTCTCAAAATGAAGTTTTTTGACGATCTATTGATCGCAAAACATCATAACTTAAAAACCAATGCATTGAATGGGATGAATTTTTGTCCGCATGTTCTTTATATATTATGAAAGGGAATAGACTATGCTCATTAACATAAACTAATAATATTTCAATTTATGGCTGTTTCTATTTAAAGTTCTTGGCTGTTTTCTCATTTCTTACCGTAGTCATACAGATTTACTGTTCCAGTTTCTCATGTAGCAGGACAAACCTCTTGATAATAGTCTATTCCATAGATTATATTATCATTAATCTTATGCATTTTAGAGATTTTGATTATGTAAGTAATTTTTCGAGTTATGGTGTTTTGCGGAAATGCAAAAATTTTGATATTTTTTTTGTCTTTTCCTGCCCCAATTTTTTCCTAGATATTTGATAACTTTGTTTTAAATGATTATCTCATTTTTTTTCCTTACCACTTGAGGATAAAATATAGTTTTAAGTGTAAAATGTTTAAAATAAAAAAAAGCCTCCGCAGGTGTACGGATACCTTAAACAAAACTTTTTGACCTTCTGGACAAGGCCACCCCCCTTAGTTACCCCAATAGCCCTGCTGTGGCTAATTTGTCAATGGTGTTCATCCGATCAATATGCAAACGGTAATGCCGTCGCCCTATTCCCACTGTGCATCTCTCGTGGTTGTGGCGTAACATATGTTGGAGTTCGGAGCGGAACGGCCCAGTTACCTCACTGTCTCATTGGTTAAAGCCTCTTAACCTCATTTTTCATGAAATAAGAAAAAAATTCAAATTAATTGCTTTAAAAGTTCTGCTTAGCTGCAGCTTGATTGTAATTAAATATTTCTTGAAAATAAATTTGTTTGAAATTTATGTAAAAATAAAGGACATTACTTTCCATTACACCTAAAATTTATTTGATCGATTTTAAAATATATAGCTGTAAAGTACAACTAATTACAAAACACAAATTGTGTTAACATTTAATAAAAAAGTGAAACTTCTGTAAAATTAATGTAATCAAGCTACAAATGATTAATCTAAGTAAGCTTGTAAATCTAGCTTTTCAACAGCATTATAGGATGCGCAATATAAGTTACATTTACAAGGATTCGTTAAAATTTTAGTAAACTTGTAGGGTGAAATATTTTATTTAGAAGTGTTGTTCGAAGTTTAATTTTCAAACATTTATTTTTAACACTTACAGTTGAAAAGTATTTATGATTTTGGTTGGTCTGCCTGTACATCACTCCGTTCTTTAATTGCCGTAAATATATATTCATTTCTACAAAACTTACAAATGATTTTTCTATATACTTAACTGCACCTTCTTGAAAATGGTGTGCATAGCATTTATAATTCTTTTGCAGGAAAACCCCCCAAAAATCCTATTATTAAGTTCTATGGGTAGTCATTCTTTACTGCATAGTTTAGAGATAGTCTCTACATAAAACAAATCAAAATTATTATTATTAAGGATTACATAATGACGGTCTCCGTCTAAAATAACTTTTGTAGAATTTATAGTTCTTCCACAACAGCAGTCAAAAATTATAACACCATCTAATTTAGATTAAAGATTTTATTTGAATTAAAGACAGTAAAACATTTCAAGCTCAATACAATAAGTATATGAACTTCTTTAACAGTTTATATTTCATCAGAAGATGGAAATAACTTTTTAAATTCTTTTACAGAATCTCGCAAAATCTAATTAATAGTGATGTTCAGCCTTTTTTAAGATTATCTCTAAAATCTTCCCGAAGTGTAAAGGTCCTAGGTTTTGGCCTACCTTGAGGCTATCTACTCTGCCTAATAGTCTGGAGTTTTGGTCGATTTCACAAAAATAACATTAATGAAGATGCGTGGGTTTTTTAAAAATATTTCCAAAATCTGCATAGGTTTGAGGAGAACATAGGTTTTGCATCAAATCTGCTGCAAAAATATTGTATAGAAAAGTGTTTTGTAATCGATGCGTTTGCCATGATTTATGTTCCTTTCATTACACTTTCCAACAAAGCTGAAGAATGTCCGCCCGCCCGTAAATATGCATTGATTATAACTAAATTTATATATGTCACCTTACCCTCTATTAAATTGGGTATACACGGCACTATAGTCCATTGATAAGGAATTTGTAATTGGGCTATAAGTGCTTAATATATTTTCGATACCTTACTCTATTGCTAATATTTGCGGCAAATTGGAAATTTTGATATTTTTGATCCTTAGCACATGGGATATCTCTCATTTTAAGTAAGGTTTACATGAAACAAAGTGCAAAGCTCAATCAAAATTTGACTTTCGTAACATATACAGGGGTGGGTTAAAGTTGAACTTTCCCTATTTATAGGGCTGGCGAGCAGATTGCTATCAACTTTCGAATATGAACTCTACGTGAGATGTGCTGAAGAAAGTTTAAAAAAAAAGTTTTAAGATTTTTATGGTTCTAAAACTGTCATGGAAATTCAGAGGGAGAAATGACTCCAATAAGTTAAAAAATACTTTAAAACTATTGAATAAATATTGAAGTTGGTACATTCCGATTTAGTCATTTGCAGTTTAAGGCTGCTGCTTCATCATGAAAAACGACCCCTAGCGGACATCTTTTGAACTAACTTTTTTAATACTGCTCTAAATTTATGTAAACTAAAATTTTCTTTCCTTTCAATATTAAATGAGATCAGTTGCACTTTAAACAATTATACACGATCGATTGTAAGGTGTTGAAAGTGTTTGATTTAATAAAAATGAATTCGAATTACGTTACAGTATATATAAATTACTTGTATTTTATGACTAAATAAGTAATATGAAAAAATTAATTAGTTAGTGCCATAAATAAATTTTTTTACACAGTATAGTATGTCAAAAATTAGTTTAAATTTTTGTTTAATGAAAATTTAAGACTATTTTAATAACACCTACTTTTTTGTATTCTAGCATAAAACTCACGTAATAAAAGAAATAAAATTCAGTCGAAATTTATGCACTTCAGTTAATTTACATTTTTTTTAATTCTGAAAAGAAACATTTAATGTATATACATACATTTGCAATGTTTGTTTACTTCAAACACTGCCTAATGTAATGTATTTAAGAGATTTAAGTTCCTGGTACAAATTATAAGACTGAGGAATAAAGTAAAAAGAAATATAAATAAAATAATAAGAAATAAAAAAAAACTAAATGGAATGCTTCATCTTGCTGACTTCGGTATTTCAAGGGTATAGCTTTCAAAAGACTGCACGTATTGGGAAAAGAACTTTTCTCTATTCTAACGATGTAGAGGCTTTGCGGAAATTCGGCTTGGTTCATTGGATGCTGATTGTGAAGCCAGTCTCGTGAATTGTCTCGATTTAAAATGTACAGGTTATTCTTGATTTATTTTTCTACTAACTTCAAAGTAAGGAAATCTCTTTTCAGAAAAGGTGCATAAACTCAATTACTTCTTGCTGTGCACTTAAGAATTACAGTCACAGTTGTTTATTTTCTTTTAACCCAAATCGTGTAGTTGCACGAGGAATTTAAATTGGAAAGATTTTCAGTAGTTGCGGCAATGCATAGGGTTCCCCCGAAAATTGACCTAAACTTTTCAGTATTGATCTAAAACTTGCGCAGTAAGCTACACATTTGCGTAAAAAAGCACAAAATTTTGTAGTATCAATTAAAATGTTCAGGCGATTAATACAAAAAAATTGAAATTTTTTAGACTCCCACAAAAAGAAAAAACCGAATTAATAAATATGATAATTTCAACAACTCTTCTAAGGCTTTCGAAGGAAAAAGAATCACGATATATAATCGCATCAGACTATAGGTCATTTGGCTAACACTGAAAAAAAAAAGTGCTTTAATTTGCATGTGGGGTCTGTGTCGAAGTTCACATATTTTTCGCGTCTTAAAATAATGTTCCTATGTTTCGTCTTTCTAAATCAAAATTTCGTTTTCCGTATTAATCTCTCTCCACTCTGTTTTTCGGCTCGATAAAATATTCTTTCATTTTGCGCGACGCTATGTCTTGGATTTTTCGGGGTTTCCCTTCTAAATTAATTTCGCTTTAGCATATGCTGTGTAAGTTCTTAGCGTCTCCCGGTCTTCCGTCGGTGTTTTCTCACGGTGTTGTAGCCTTACGTATTGGCATCCGCCAAATTCTGGCACTTCTGTCTTGGCATTAATCATTTAATCCGTTTGTTTCAAATTTTTATATTGTTTACGCCTACCGGACGGTGGTTGTCACGTGGGGCAGTGGCTTATGAGTGCTCATATTTTACTCGCCAACCTGTAGAGAGCTGGCAGTTTTGTAGGAAGATTTGAGAAGACTTCTCGATTTGCTCTCCGTCAGAGGAGGTTGTGTTCGTTTTTTTTTATGGAACTCCGGCATGCCGTGTGGCCGGAACAATTAGATATGTTCCTGGTGTTCTTTTTATGAAGCAATGTGCGGTGCGTAATTGAACTTGTTTCTTTAATAACTGTTTTTCTAAGATACCTACAATAAAGTGCAGCTTTTTTGTGTATTCCAGTTGTCCGTCAGTTTTTCTCAAATACCTTTTGTACACTATACGTCACGTGAGCGGCCGAGGGAACGTTTCTCTTAATCGTCCTCCGACAACTCCCTCATAGGGTCATAATAGTTATTTTGTAATAATATGTAATTGAGTTTCTCCTGTATAACATGTTAAAAGAAATTAATTAAGAAAATTATACGTTAAACGGAATGCTTCGTTTACATAAAAATCGTTATTTCGAGGATCTCTCTATAAAGTAGCCTTTTTTAGAGAGTATTTCTTATTCTGTCACTGTACAGAATTCAAGTAAAATGAGAATAGTTCATGCTGATGACTATACAGTCAGTCTAGTGAATTCCGACTTAAGAGGTAAATGAAATCACAAGGCTACCCTTCTTTGTGTAAAAACTTTGTTGCGTAGAAATCGGCAATCTACTACTAACGTCCTCATGCGCAAATCACGAACTTAAAGATTACAATTCACAGCGCCATCTTACTGTTAAATTTCGTTTAGCTCTTTTCGAATCTGTCGATATCACAGTCTGTGATTGAAAGGAAAATCAAAGAGATTTATAAAAATACTTATTCGCAAAATCCGTAAGTCTTTCTGTTTTTGGTTTCATGAGTTTTCAGAAGGTCTAGTCTATGTCAAGTCCAGGGTAAAACAAAAAAAAAACCCAGTGGATTAACTCTTGGAAACAAAGATGCCATAACGTTTCTTAGTATTTCTGATTGTGTGTAATTTTTTAGGTTAAATCTTGTAACTTGTGTAACATGGAAAGATTTAGTCTTTTGAAATACAAAGTTCCGCTTTTCAAGTTGTAAGTAATTATGGCAAATTTTAATCAGATTTTAGCTGTTTTTCTTTCATAGGCCTCAAAGCATCTACACTTTCCTTATGACCACTTTACATTTGAATGGATACTGATACATGTCGTTGGTCTCTTAATCACATTAATCTACATATGAGAGTTTGTTAGCACGCTAACTAATTTAGTTAAAAGATTGTAATAATTTGAAAATGACTCCGATAATTCAAACTATTGGCGAAAAATGTTAACCCACGAGCACTATGCATATTTAAATTCTTCAATTCATCGTAATTGCAGTGATACGTATCCGACATCATTGGTATGAGGGATAATTTCGTTTTTGTAAGGAATTTAAATAAAGCTGAGAAAGATTGGAGTTTGATTTGCATAAACTGTCTTGGAATAGCACTTGTAATGGTGAATAGACCGATAGCTGATGAAGTTTCAATTATTAGTACATGAGACAAACATTAAAGTAAAAATGCTTTGTTATATAGATACATAAATAAAAATTCGAAGTACATGTGCCGTGGGTTGTACGATAGGTCCATCCTTCATCAGATCCAAGAATGCTAATCCATGCATAGGTAGGAAGTCAGAGAAATGAGAAAAGTAAACAAAATAAAGATACGGTGCACTAAAGAATGCGCGGAGAGGATGCTCAGGAGAGAGAATGCGTTGAATAGATGCACAGAATAAAAAGTGCATTAACTTTGCTTTGAACCTGTTTTGTAAGACTAATACTTCATTTCTCGTCTTATTTCGATCTGTGGATTTGAAAACCAAAAATTAAACCAAAATTTGTTTCTTCCTATAGACTTTAATTTAAACGCGGAACATTCTTTCTAAGCATCAAAAATGTTGTCTCTTTATTTTCCTCATTTCCCCGCCTTTTTGACGGTTTGTGTATTGGTAATTCCCCAGTTGATGAAGGCTAAGCTTTCATCTACTCCAAAACATTCGTGATAACTATTTTTAATTTTAGTGCGTTTCTAACGAAATATTTTTATTTTTACTTTGATCTCACACACTATTTTGGGGGGGTTTGAATACATAAAATTATTACTTGGTAAATGTTTAATTAATATTTTTTCGAAGATTCAATTTTACTAAAATTTAATAGCTCTAATAAAGTAGAAGATGTTTAATTCAAGAAATACCGCCACCTTTCCTCTTTGAAAGCCCCTAACCTGATATGAGGACCAAATTTAAAATGTCCTGATATTTATGTTTAGGTATACGTGAGTGTTGCAGGAATTTTATGGATATCTTATTTTAAGATACCGCGGTACATGAGAAAGCACATTTTGGACTCTTAACCACCCAAAGCATTGCATATTTTGGGAAAATGCTGACCATTCTACCACCTAAGTGCTCCAACATGGCCGAGTGGATTAGACGCTAAAGATGTTAGACTGCAGAAATGTAAAGGTCCCGGGTTCCGGTCCCGTTGCCGGGCTGTTGATCAAACGGTCTGGATATTGGGTCGGTTTTCTCCAGGTGCAATGTGAATACGCGTTAGAGCTCCTTAGAAAGTCCCCCGATCAAGCGACACTCTATCCTTGCAGATAGCCAACGCACGTGTAGCTTTAAAAACGGATTTCTACGACCGACATCATACGTGCCAATATCGTTATCTTACCTACAGTAGTTCTGCGTTTGTGAAATATGGACGTACGAAAAAAAAATATTTTCTGACCCACTTTTAAGTACCTTCAACCCTTAAATATTTAATGTACTTTATTATACTGGTAGTATTTATTTGAAACTTAATAATAATTTGATTTCTTCTATATTTTCTGGCATTAACTAGCTCCCAAAGGAATCGTTTTCAAGCGTTATCCATTGGGATTTTCTGTTTATATTTGTCTGCTTTCAAACAGTTCTCTGAAAAAGTATTTAATGTGAGGTTCATTTCCCGTTTCCATTAGCCCGATGTTATATCGCCAATAAAAAGTATTTTTATCAGGTTGTAACGAAAGTTTTCCGCCATATCTGCCTGAAAAACTAATTTCTAACTCCTTAGATAACTGTTTTTGAACTTTCGGTACCAAACCTGCACAGTGTCACATGATACAACAATAATACTTAAAGCTGTACTCATAATTCGTTGATATTATGTAGCTGACTTTTTGCAACACAACTGGAAGTAAAGGATGGTTCTATTCCTCTAGAGTGATAGTTCCATTTGAGACACCTTATACTTAATGATAACTATATTTTTTTACAGATTTCACAACACAGTGTTATAAAGTAAGCCTCTTTCTTTCAAATGCCAAAAATCGTTTGACAAAATATGAACAAATGCGCCAACGAGAACTGTGTGCTGACGTTGTTTGCGGTGGCGGGAAACTTTCGTTACAACCTAATATTTATAATGCTGCATTATACCTAGTTCGATCATCCGTTAATGCTGCGTTCGAAACTGTAATTCTATCTCGGTATCCCTAACACTGTGAAGGCTCTGTTTAAATTATGTGCGGTTCATTGGGACTGCACCAAATAAATTTCCATGGTGGAGGAGTACACACTCTAAGCTCCGCATTGAGCTATCGATGAGCTGAAATTCCCAACTCTTTCATTAAACCATGTATGTTATGGACCTATACAAACCCATCTTCACTTCGAAAGTATTGCAGAAATACACTTTCCTGTATCGGAAGTAGGATACTTTAGCTGCTTTTTCAAGAAATTTTTTTTCGTGCAGTCTTGAAATTAACAGTTCTCAAGCTTTTTTGGATAGCCCCAAGTCATGCTGCTCAAATCCCTTACGAACGGGTTCATCTTCAATTTAAAAATCTTCGTCATTGGGGTCACAGCTACATATGGGCATCATTAAAAAATGTTAATTTAACTAAACATTCAACTAAAAACTAGGGAAGTTTTAATTGAACACAACTAAATGTTCAACTAAAATAGTTGTTAGTTGATGATTCAACAAAATTAGTTCTAGTTTACTGCTCAAGTAAAACTAATTTAGTTGAGCCGAGTTAGTTGGACCTTACAACTACAAATAGTAGTTCTAGCTGAAGGTTCAACTAACTTGTCTCAAATAAATTAGTGTTAGTTGGAGGTTCAACTAAAACTAATTTAGTTGAGCAGAGTTAGTTGAACCTTACAACTACAACTAATAGTTTTAGTTGAAGGTTCAACTAACTCGTCTCAACTAAATTAGTTTTATTTGAAGGTTCAACTGACTCGTCTCAACTAAATTAGTTTTAGTTGAAGGTTCAACTGAAACTAATTTAGTTGAGCAGAGTTAGTTGAACCTCACAACTACAACTAATAGTTTTAGTTGTAATTGTCGAATAAAAACTAATAACTAATAATGCCGACAGATAAAGAAAACTTATCCGCTTTTTATTTGTGAGAGAACAAAGCTGTGTATTCGTGTTCCTTTACCAATGGCTGTTATTACGTTTCTGCATTCTAGTTAACAGTTTCATTGTGCTAGGGCACTTTTTTTCAAGGATTTAGAAGTTATTTAGTTCAAAAACGAAGTAGGCTTTTTAAAGCACTTTCCAGCAAGGATTTTGGTTTGTCTCTCTCAGTCTATCCGTATAATTACTGACGTAAAAATATATTGATTACTATTCAACTATTTGAAACAAATTCATAACCATTCTTTGGCTTTGAAGGCTCTGATTAGACAATATTTATGGCCACCATTTTCTAAATTTGTTCTCGGTTTCAGTTTATAAATTGGTATCAAGTGCTACCTGGATTTCCTTACTACTTAAGTTTACTATTCACTTGCTCGGTGAATTATCTTGGGATTCCGTATTACGTAATTTAGCTATCCAGGAATCTATTGAAATTTGCATATAGCTTAAATAGATATTTTACTGGAGCACCCAAACACATTACGCTCTACAGGCAAGTAGCGTTTCCCAACCGGTGGGGCGCCCCCCACCCATAGTTAGGCGGAGAGCGTTTGCAGGGGGAACGCTACAAAAACAGTAAAGGGCAAGTGATAATGCATGTTTTTAAAAAAATCATCTCACTTATTCTTATTTTTACTCCAGAACATATCTATTTCCGTTTAAAATGTTTACTCAAACTTTAATTATAACATTATTTTGTAGAAAAAGCGACTACACTGCATGTTCATTGTTGAAGAATGAAAAACTGAATGTATGCTTAAAAATCTGAAGGAGGGGGAGAGGGCGCTACCGTAAATTAGTCTTTCTTGGGAGGGGCGACGTTGAAAGGTTGCGAACCGTTACTTTAAAGCATATTTTAAAAGTATTCGGCTATTTGAAACAAAAAATTTATTTACGCCTTCTCAAAAACGTATTATTTGTTTGTGTGATTATGGCAACACTGCGCAAGGGCGATCTGCCAAGGATGGGGAATCTTGGAGGACTTTCTAAGGGGTTCTAACGCGTATTCACGTTACATCTAGAGAAAACCTACCAAAACTCCGGACCATTAGATCGACAGACAAGCGATGGGACACGAATCCGTGACCTCCACACTTTGGCCGCTACACTAGGGCGATCTGCCAAGGGGGCAGTGCCTTGGTAGGAGGACTTTCTAAGGGGTTCTAACGCAAATTCACGTTACATCTGGAGAAAACCTACCAAAACTCTAGACCGTTTCATCGACAGACAAGCGATGGGACCCGAAACCGGTACCTTCACAGTTCGGCCATCTACCATTTTGAGTGGCGTAATCACTGTGCCATGGTTAGGCCTTTGTGCCATGGTGAGACCAAAAACGTATTATATCAAACTTACTACGTTGTTTTCACATATTAAAATTATTGATCATGACATATTAATTAAGTTATGCCGAATTATGGTTTTTCATATTTCTGTAGAGTTTTGTTCTTTTCAGAATCTAAATAAAGGGGAAGCTGTCGAAGGTGACAAACCTCACCTCGGGAACAAAAAAACTGGTCACTTTATAGTGAAAAGGTGACCAGTTTTCTTGCCATCTAACATTATTCCTAAATTCATTCTATTCCATTGTCATTTTTCAGGAATCGTACAATTTTCAGTTTCAAAATCTATAAAAAAAACTTTGAAGTACGTCGACATCAGTGGCTTAGTCACGGGGAAGGGGTTAGGGGGTTACAACCCACCCCCCCAATGAGGAATTTTGCATTAAAAATGTATTTTCTTCACTCTCTAATCACACACACGTATATGTAATCGTAATCGTAACCCCCTCCCCCCGTGAACAATTTTTCGCTACGCTACTGGTCGATGCCTATTGTTTAACTGACGACTTGTGGCGATACCAATTTTTTTTTACATTCGCTACAGTGGTTTATACGTAATGGGCAAATATTTATGCATTTCGAAATGATTTTCGAAAAATCTCAAAATCGAATAACTTTTTTTTCTAATTCGACGCCTATATTTTAAGTTCCCTAAATTTCATTTCATTCCCTTCAGTCATTTTTACGTGATAGGTGAACAAAAAATTGTCTCAGACAGAACAACAGAATGACAGACAAACTTTTTTTTATGGTAGTACTGGATTCACAGGTTCCTGAAACGGATAGAAATCGCAAAATTTTTGGATTCCAAGTAAAGGACAGACAAAAGTCTAATTGTTTTTATATAAGTAATATCAAAATTTTCTAAACATGAAATATATATTGTGAATTTGGGAGTTCTTACGTTTCTGAATGGGACGAGAGCTGATGGGTGTGTAGAAAGCTTGAGAAACTATTCCAGATGTCAGGACAAAACTTAAAATTTTTTTGCTTCTACGAGATCGTTGAACAACCCGCACAGCACAATTCACAAACATAACGGTCTACTGAACGGTCACAAACATAACGGTTTAGATAACGGTCCACTGAATATCACAGTTTTAACAAAGCTCAGAATGACAGCTTATATTTTACATAATGATGCCCAACCCTGCCCCTATGTACAGATAAATTACAGTTAGTTGTTAGTTGTTAATCGAAAACTACAACTAAAAGTAATAGTTTTAGTCGAAGGTCCAACTAACTCGGCTCAGCTAAATCAGTTTTAGTTTTCTGTTGAACTAAAACTAATTTAGTTGAGTCGAGTTAGTTGAACCTTACAACTAACAACTATTAGTTTAGTTGCTAACTAAAACTAATAGTTGATAGTTGAAGGTTCAACTAAATTAGTTTTAGTTTTCTATTCAACTAAAACTAATTTAGTTGATCTGAGTTACCTGACTTTACAACTAAAACTAATAGTTGTTAGTTGAAGGTTCAACTAGGTTGACTCAACTAAATTAGTTTTAGTTTTCTGTTCAACTAAAACTAATTTAGTTGAGTCGAGTTAGTTGACTTTACAACTAAAACTAATAGTTGATAGTTGAAGGTTCAACTAGCTCAGCTCAACTAAATTAGTTTTAGTTTTCTGTTCAACTAAAACTAATTTAGTTGATCTGAGTTAGCTGACTTTACAACTAAAACTAATAGTTGTTAGTTGAAGGTTCAACTAGGTTGACTCAGCTAAATTAGTTTTAGTTTTATATTCAACTAAAACTAATTTAGTTGAGCAGAGTTAGTTGAACCTTACAACTAACAACTATTAGTTTAGTTGTCATTTACCTGTCAACTAACTAAATTAGTTTTAGTTGTTAGTTGAAAGTTAGTTTTTGCCCAACTCTGGTCACAGCAACAGTGTTTCCGGGGAACTAAGTTCGCTCTTGCGGATAATGAAGAGAAGGTAGGTGTAGAGAAAAAACTTGACGTGATTGAAGAAAACTAACAACAGTTTTGTAATCAGTGTGCCCATTGGACTCGGAAACAGCTTAAAAATCAAACTCAACAGAAATTATGTTAAAACGTGTTCCCCAGTTTTAGTGAAATATCCAGTTGGTTGTCAAAGCTTTTTTCATTTAAAATCTTGTAAGAAAAAAAAGTTATTACAATTTGCAAAATGTGCAATATTGGATTATATAAGAACTGTTTTTCAGACTTCCATGCAAAAGAATTCTTTTCATAAAGTAAGCTAACCTTTGTAACTTTTGGTAGTGTATTGGACCATTGTCCTATTTATAGGGCAGTCTGAATTTTAAAAAAATTATCATACACCTTTTAAAATTTCTTTTTTATGTGTGTAAGTACCTCACACAGATCACTGTTTTAAAAATTTACGTTTCTCTTATGGTTATTTGTATGAGTGGGCGAATATGGGTTAAGCATTTTGATTTCCACATTATTTAGGTTCATTTCAAAGTACATTTTTCGGAATACATTTTAAAAGATTTAAGTTTTTAGTACGAATGTGTAATACTTTGTTAAAATATCATTGCGAAAAAATATCCTAAATGGAACTCCTCATTTTATCGAGTTTAGCATTTCGAAAATATAGCTTCCTCAAAGGACAGTAAGAAGAAGAATTATTTAGCATTCTAACGCAGTGTAGGGACTTCGAAGAAATTCATCTCGGTTCACTCGATGTTGATTGTAAAGCAAGTCTAGTGAATTCCGACTTCAAACTAAAATGTGAACGAGGTTATTCTACTGATTTCGTTTATTTAGAGACTTTGAAGTTTGTAAAACGGTTAAGAAAGTACAGAAACTCGATTACTTTTTTGCTTTGCAATCAAACGACACTGCAACTCCAGATTTGTTCTTGACACACATTGTGTAAACGCATTGCAATTTAAAGTGCCGGAGACTTTCAGACGTGATTATCATACCTCTACATTTGTAGAACTAAATTTATTTACAATTAAAATTCTCAACAATGCGCGGAATAAAATTTTTGAATATTTTGAGAGTGAAGTAAATATTTAGCACACTTATTATATTAAGGTATTTTAATTTTTTTTTATTTTACAAAATTTTAAATTGGAGTTTTAAGAACGGTTATTTGTTGAGTGTTTTTTGTATTAGTACTGTGTGGAACTGCGATTCAATCCTTGTGAATCAAGACATGGAAAGTAAAATAACTTTTGCAATTATTTGCGACTGATAGCGAAAATTTTAACTCATTTGTACCAGCACCTCCACAAAAGGACGAAGCCACGAATGAGTTAGAAGAAAACCATCGTATAGAAAAGCATTATTAATCATTTACTATATAATTTTATAATCTATGTTTTTACGAAAATATTTTCCTAGCATACAACATTAATTTACGCTGCTGTAGGTTATTTGCTTTAATAACATCAACCCCCCCCCCTCCCAAAATAAAAAACACCATCTTTTGTTTCCCATTTTGTGTTACGGCACATTGAATTTTAACGCCATAAATTTTAAATGAAACCTTTCTAAAGATCTCTTCTACCAGTTTGATCTCTCCCCCCTTTTCTTCCCCCCAAAAATGTTCGTTTTTAACGAATTTCGCTCTGGGCTTGTCGTCTGGTCGCATGTTGTGAGAACGAAATTCCTATAGAATAAAAATGAATCTAGGTTTTCTTCAAAGAGTATAAAATAAGTTTTGCTTGTTTTGTAGTTATCCATCTATTGATATTCTGAAAAGTTATTGAAACGCTGTGTTTACTTTTTGGTGCATAATAATATTATGAATTACAGTTAATTTTTTTTCGGTAAAAATTGTGAAAAATATTAAGCGAATTGATTCAAATGTAAATGGTCTGATTTATAATTTAAGCGGAAAAATCAAAATAGAGCTATGTAATTCAATATTTCTTTCAAAAATAGCTTAAAGTGTCTTACGGAAATTCCGCTTTCGTAATACCCTATCGAATGAGTAAAATTGAGCTAAAAATAATTCAAAAAAATATTCTCTATAGGATTGATAAACAGAATATGTTCTTAAAAGTTACTTTAACTATTTACATAATTTTTGATATTTAATTTTTATATTTTTTCCTCCATTTAAAGTTAATTATTAAATTAAGTAAAATATATTCACGAAAACCATAGCTCCAGAGTTCATCCATATTGGTTATAGTTTTGAAAATTATTATTTAAAATTCGCACCTTCAGCTTATTTTTCAAGTAATTCATTAAAAGGAATGAAACACGGTTTTGTCCGAAGCTTTTAAGTCTATTAGATTTTGAAAGGAATCCATCTCCGCTTTCAGTCAGCGTGAATTTCGAATGACTTTGGTGAAATTGGACTTGCAATAATACTTTTGGGGGCGATAAAAGAAGAAATCGAAATTTAAGTTAATCTTTCTCTCAAGCCAATGACAAGTTATTTGCCTCAATGTGCTTTCATTTTTTTAAGCTTGAGAATACGCTTTTAATTGCAATGCAGTATTAAGAGAAATAGCAGAAAATGCAGTTGTGTGTCTCAGACTTTTTATTTCTGTAAAACTTTAAAGGTTAAATTGATGCTTTTCAGTTAGTTTCACAGTTCTTCTTTATAAATATATATTAGTTATAAATGACATTTAAAATTCAATTTATATATAAAATTACAGATTGTCATATTTAAAATCTTCATATTTTGAGAATCTATAGTTGTATTGTCCTTTGCTGATTTTCGCAAAATCTCTTAATTTATTCCTTTAAAATATATTCTATGTGTAGTTTTAATTACCACAATTAAATTTATTTTATCATAAATATACACTCATTAAACATGCATAAAGCATTTTTATATACTTCCAACAACATAAATTTATTTTATATACCATTACATGTAAAGTATATATTTTCAAGTTACATTTTCCTACATATATTCCAACTTTACCAACTGTGAGAATTTTGTGACAAAACAGTGTTTTGAGCATAAATTTCATGAATTCATCAATAATTTCTTTAAAATCTTTTTTAATACCGGAACTTGATTTTCGAAAACTAGGATGTACAGGCATAGTTTTTTACCAAGGCGAAGTTAAATTATTTAAATTATGGTTGTTTATGTTATAATTAGTAGAATTTTCTTTTTCACAAAATATTTGAAATCTTCAGTTTGGCATTTCAATTAATAAATCTCTACTTATTATAAAAGAAGGTGTCTGTGTGTGTGTGTGTGTGTGTGTGTGTGTGTGTGTGTGTCTGTCTGCAGCGTTACGGACAAACGGCTACACCTAGAAACACCAAATTTGGTATTCGGGAAGATGTAAATATGTAGTTGTGCACCTCGAAGCGATTTTTTCAAAATTCGACCTAGATTTTGTTTTATTTTATGTTTTATGCGATTTTTGGCATTTTTTCTCACCTAATTCGTAATAACGGCGGAAATTACGCTCGCAGCAAAACGGCATTTGTATCATCGGATAGAGGAGAAAATTTTCTTTTAAAAACAGTTTGTTCTGAATACTTAACCTGATTTACCGATTTTTAGGAATTTTTTTACTAAACATCTGCTTCGCGATTTTTTTTCGTAAAATAATTTTAAAACTGTCGCATCTTGAATTCTATCCGTCATAACTTTTAGATATTTTGACAAATCGTGAAACATTCTTTTCTCCCTCGTTTAAAATAAAAACGAAAAAATTATGTAAATTAGATGATTTTTTACGAATTTTAATGCAGCCTAATGTTTAGAATTTAATAGCATCAACGCGATCTTACGCCATTCATTACATTGCGATCACGGCACGAGAATTTATGTTCGGCTGTTGCCACAGAAAGGATTAGAAAAAAGGGTTTTTTCAACCAATCGAGTTTTTAAATGGGATATCAGAATTTCAATTCGCAAGTGAGGATCTATGACGTCAAATGCTTTAAGATACCTAAAAATTACGCCATAATTTTAACTAATTTATTCCAGCTCTATTTTCAACACAGGGAGACGATATTTTGATTAAAATTTACTGTAGAAATAAACTAAGAAATTCACGATTATTATTATTAGAAGTGGTATTTTAATCCAGTGCTTATTTAAAAATTGAAATGTTTTCACGGCGCTGAAAATGTTCATTTTAAAAGTTACAAAGTTCGTTTCAAAGCGCGATATATTAAAATTTTTCTATTTATTATTTTTATTTTTGGCATTTAATTTAGCGCAGGCGTTGCCTAACATACGCATGCAGGTTGCGAGTATAGTTTTATTTTAACGTTGAATTACGTTCCTCCATAAAGGTCACGCAAAGTTTTAATGATACCGTTTGAAAACAATTATGCGAAATATCGAAAGTAACTCCGAAATTAATCTACCGGGGTATCCTTTACGGCAGTCAAACAGTGACGTCATAAATTAAAAAAAATGTGTGAAATTTGTAAACTCTGCAACTCTAACGCCCTGTCACAATTAAAATGGGAATAAGTAGCTCCTCGAGATTACACAGTTTGATGTTTTTCAGGAGACAGGACTATGGAGGATATAAAAGATATCGCTATTGGATATTTAAAATGGCACCCCTTGGATATTTTCTCCCCACAGTAAGATGAAATGGTTTACGGCGCTAAATACGCCAATCTTATAAAACTATGTATAAATTAAATATATGTGGAGAGTTTCCTTAATGGCAACCATTATGTGAAATGATTATTATTTATGCTAATGCGTAAATTGCAAAGAATCGCCACAGAATCAAAAGATCCCATTGAGGCCAAATAATCTAAGCTGTTTCTTTTAAGGGAGCCTTGAAGAGGGAGAAGCGAGTATAGATAGTATTAATGTACGTAATAGGTAGTATTATTAGATTTGTAAAGATAGTATGAATAAATCGCAATGTACCACGTTAATAAATATTTCATGAAATTAAAAGTGTTTATCCTTTTTCAACGGTTGTCTTACAACCAACTAAACGAAAAGTAATTCTAATTTGCGTTAATATATCCCGCAGTCATTTCAACAGAGGGGATTACTTGAACTTTTTTAAAAATGAAATTCTGTTTTGTCACATGCAGATATGATTTTAGTAGTAAAATATTCCCTTCTTCCCGTATGAAGAGCCGGTGCGCAGCTATTTTAAAAACATCTCTTGAAAATAGCATAAATGAATTCAGAAGACCTCAAAACGTGTAAATACACCAAAATCTCGAAGTCGAATTTTTTTCATGATTGCAATACTTTCCTTATATGGTACATTTTCGGAAAGAAATAAATGGTGCTCCATTTCATGTAGTGTCTTGGGTATTAATGCTACAACTTGAGCCTAAAAAACAGTATGATGTAGAAATAAGACATTTTGAAAGCCAGGAGTTCTCTGCAAACCATTAAGCTTTCCACTTTTTTGATAGTGAATGACACTGACGTAGTTTTTTGAGTCATTATACTGCAATGATCAGGTTAGTACTCATGACACAAACTTTACATTAAGAGTCAAATAATTTTGCTCTTTTTTTTTTTTAATTCCACATCACGAATAATTTCGAATTACACATGTAAGGAAAATTTTCGTTTCCTACCGTGAGAAGAACGGGCACGCAGCTAGTAAATAAATAAAATAATAGTTTTCAAGCGATTATTTTTTACTAGAACACAACGTTTGAAACGCGCTGGTGCTTTATGAAACCTGAGTGTGTGCCGCTTGTACCTAAATAGCAAAATTACATAAATTTCCAATAATATATTAGCACATATATATGTATCCTATTTAGATAAATTTAGAAATATATCGAGGGTATAAGGGTAAAATTCCATTAAAAATATTCTTCTTATTCATACATAGAAAAATTATTCAAGAACCCTTTAAAATCTGTTTTGAAACACTCATTTTATACACTATAGTGCATAAATTTGTTATATTGTTTAGGTCACATTATATTCACAAAATGCTTTACTTTACACCTACCGCAATTTGCTATTGAATAAAGTACATGCAATGTATAACTCTTCATATCTTAAGTACATAAACTGAAATAGTTTTAATATATCAAATTTTATAGTTTACACTAAGTAATGACATGTATTTTTACTTTTTTTAAACTGAAAAATGAATCGGTTTTGCATGTGTCTTATCGTAAAATTAGACTTTAAAATTACATTAAAGAAAATAATTTGTTTTTCAGATTTCAGTACGTTAATATATAATAGAATGCTTTAAAACGGTCTAAGATTCTGCAGACTACATTTTACTTTTTAATTTAGCTAAGGAATAACTTAATAATTTGGAGAATAACCTGAAATGTTATAATCACTTTGTAACTATGCCTTAGAAATAAAAATGATCAGATTTAAATTAGTGTATTTCAACATGCTCTAAATCGCATCTTAGGTAAAATAGACTCATTATGTTGCTATGGGTTCATTTATAGTTTCATTATTTTCTGCTAATATTTTTAGATGCATGCACATATGAGTTTTTATTTTTTTAAGTCATGTTATTGATATACTAGTGCCGTGCTTCAATAAATTACATATGAATAAAAAAACAAAGATTAGAATTACGTTTTATAAATTTCGACTAATACTATGGACATAAAATATCATGTTCTAACCATTGAACATTGCATTATAACCTCTGAAGAGCTAGAGTTGAAGGCTTGCAAACCTTATTTTTCAGTAAATAATATAACAATCAATTCGTATAACGAGAAATTTTACGGGAAATTAAAGAACAGCTACGAAAGAAAAATCGGTGATTTTTTGGATTTATTGACAGACACAAATCAAAATTCAGTAATTCAAATTAGATTCGTTGACTTCTGAAATGATGAACAGTGGATAAATCTTAAATGTCTGCGAAATTGAAAATAAAGAAATGTCTGTATATATAATTGAACATTAAATAAGCTCAATGGAACATGTTTCAACTCGATACTATGAGATCCCAATACCCAGTACATAGAGAATTTGATATGCTGCAGTAGGGATTTCCCCCGTATATAAAAAAAAGTGGATTAAAACTTCCCACCCCCACAATTTTAGTTTATTTTTTAACTTTAAATACAGTAGAAAATTGAAAGAGTGTTCTTCTGTAAGCTCATTTGTGATGAAGATTATCAGATAGGTCTATAACTAAGGTATGGAATTTTTTCACTGCATTTGTACGTAACGTCATCTTTATGTGAAGGCAGAAAATAAACAATTATCGGCAGTACTTGTAAAAATGTTTTTTCCGATGTTATGCTCCCGATACACTGATGAACTACACTAGCATACACAAGTTTTAGACTGAAACTGACGCCAACAAATTAATGAGACGCATTTATCCCACTTCTGACGTACATCCGAGTAAAGATGAAGAAGACCATAAATCTACTTTCACGGTTCTGCGACTAAACTCCTGTAATGGTGGGGGAAAATAAACAAAATCTTTATCAGGAGAGATCCATTACATTTTCACGCGTGATTCGATACATAAAGAAGATCGATGACCTCTATTTTCGTCTACTTTGAGGGGAAACATCTCGCTGCTTTTTACCCTTGACATCCTACAGTTACTTAGAGTTACGTTCATGTACATCCCATTACTGTATAACTGAAGCATAAGCGACAGAAATATTCCCTGCGTTAGATCAAGCATAGAATGTAAAGGATAGATTGGAATATATGCTCGAGTATCTGTACTGTAAGAGCTTACCTATGGCGTGTTCTAAAAGTGGCTGCATTTGTACGGAAAATTAGATCCCCAACCTAACCCATTTATACCTAGTGTCCCTTTTTTGGGACGGCATTTTCGCTATTAGTCGAAAACGTTATTTATTTTTCCTAGCCTTTATTCATGAGTATTGAGCCTCAACTCTACAAAATATTTTATTATGACCAAGTAGCATGTTGGTATTTCGTTTTTATGCATAATGTTTATTTTATGCATACATTATTTTATGCATAATGATTTTAAAAGAAATCATCCTTTGTTCAAGAAGTTGACATCAGAAATTTATCTATTATTTCTGTTATCAGTAAAAATCAAAGAAAGTCGCAAAAATATCCAGGCACAAATGGGCTAATATGGTGACCAGGTCCTCAATTTTTGAAGACGCCTTGAATATTCAAAAGCGAATATTTAAAAACTATGCACACTATGACAGTTAAATGTTGTTGGAATGAAAAAAAAAATAGTTCTTCACAAAAAGATTTTACTAAAACAGAATATTGTGTTGAAATAGTTTTGTTCTTATTTGATTAAAAAAAAACCAACTGTCTCGAAATGCAGAATTTGGTCACGTTACCTAGAATATACGTTGGAACATCCAATACTTGGGTACTTGCAGTTACCAAAAAATGTATATAGGCATTCACGTTGAAATTACATAAGCATGTGATGTAAATATTACGGGTCTTTGCTGAGTTCCAGAAAGTTGTCGAAATTAAATAAGAGCTCAATTTGAACATTCAGTTGTACTGAGCAACATTAAAGTTCCGTCACACTGTTAGAATGTACGACGAATAGCTTGACATTGCCGTTTACACGATTAGCATTTTAAAGAAATTAGCTTAGACAGTAAATTTGCTAATATTTTTTTTTTAATTCAAGCAGATTACTTCAATTCAAGCAGACAACTCACAACAAAACGAATAAAATTCTATTGAAATTCAAACACTTCAATTTAAATTTGCCTTTTCGTTCAAATCTTTTCAAAGCTTCAAAGTTTTTTTAAAAAGAACAATTATAACTTTAACCATGGACATTTAAATTTTATACTGACACTTTGTATGATGACAATGTATTTAAGAGATTCAAGTTTCCCTTACAGATTAAGCTCATTGGGAAAAATAAATGAAAAAAAATTCCAAAATGAAATGTTTCTCTTTCCATATTATTTTAAAAATTTCATCGCCTATATCTTTCAAAATTATTCATATATTGACATAGAACTTTTATGCATTATAACGCCATAACGTTTTTTTCAGAAATCTGAATTGGTCCATTTGATATTGATTGTAAATCAAGTCTTGTGAATTGTTATTCTTAATTTATTGTCTTTAGCTAATCTGTTCAAAATGTGCATAAACTTTTTTATTACTTGCTACACACTTTGAACTCCAGGTTATTTGTTTACTATTTTTCTTTTAAATTCCAATCGTGTTCTTGCACCAAAAATTTGATTTGGAAAAATGTTCGGGATGGTTCCGACAATCTATATGTGTTAGTGTAGATCGTAATATTTTATTTTTAAATACATAAATGTAAACTTATTTTTAAATAAGTCTGCCTAAAACAGAAATAAAATTAGCTTAAAATCAAATGGCACTGTAAAATAAAATCTCAACGCCTGTAAAAGTAAGAGATTAACTGCGTGTACTGATTGAAAAATTTTAATGGAAGCAAAACATAAATTACAAACATTAATAACATTTAAAAAATATTTATGACAAAAGGATGAACTGTAGAAAATGAGATACAATGGAAATCGACTATTATGCATTAATTCTACATCGAAATTAATAGAAAAAATCAAATCAATTTAGTAAAATATAACGTGAACAACGTATTTTTCTAAAATTGTACAGTTACACACTAATAATTTTCCATAATACTTTTGTAAAGTTTTATTCTAGGAGAAACTCTTGTACTCATACTTCACCCTTTATAACCCATACAACAGAAAGAATAAAATTACAGTAGAAATTAATATACCGTTTAATTTTGTTTCCCTAAATTCAGCCTGATGGTTCTCAATGTATGTTTAAAAGTTAAACAATCGCCATTTACAGTTGTTTCTTTTAACATTTCCTTTTCAAAGCATCTTTACTTTTACGTAATATCTTAAAAGAGAAGAAGTATGTACTAAATGTAATGCTTCAGTTTTACAAACTGTTTCTAGAACATCTTTCGAAAAGATATATATCTGAAAAGTATTATGTATTCTAACGTTGCACTGAATTCAGGGAAAACCAGATCAGTTCATCTGATGTTAACTGTAAAGACAGTCTCATGAATTCAGACTTGAAATGACGGTGAGCATAGCCTATTGTGATTTTATTTGTGTAGAGATTGCTGCATGCAGATCGGTAAAAAAACAGGAATATTTTTTGCAATGCAATCAAATGACACTGTTTTTACATATAATCATGAACTTTGAGTTCCAAATTAGTAGATGTAGAGAAAATTAGAAAAAATTAGAAAAAAAAAAATCAGGAAAGTGAGGAAAAAACATCTATGAAAGTACTTATGTCCAAAAATCTTTAAAAATACTTTAAATCGGTTTTCTTTAAGATTATCACAATTCTAAAGTTCTAATCTAAGTCACGTTATGAAATTTATTTCGAATTTCAATTTATCTTTTTATCTAAATCCCGATCTCCACTAAGTTCATCACCTTTATGTACCTTTTTCTAAAAAACGTCAAAATCCAATGTATCTAACTTTTCACAGCATGTTTCACATACTTTAACTGTAGATTGATGGTTTGTTGAATATTATACACTTTGCACAGCAAAATGTGCAAATGTAAGTGATTATTAAATAGAAATTAATATTTATTTTTATTTTGACTTACAAAGAAATTGTTATAGTAAAGTATGTAAAATATGTTGTTCTAATTGCTTTAAAAATTAAATCTTATTATCTTAATATCTTCAATCTCATAATTTACAAATTCAGAGAAAAAAATTATATGATGATTTTCACATGGAAATGATAGGGCTAACCCGTTTCCCTCAATACAGACCAAAAATAATTTTGAACGGATTTTTTTTTATGTACATGGTCTAAAAATATTGTAATTTCAAAATTTGTTACTCTTTGACTCTGGACGAATTTGGATGAAATTTAGAGTGGAATTAGCTTATAACCGGAATTATTACACACAGGCTTCCTTTTTTTAACCTGGAAGAAAAAAATGTTCCTTTGAAGTTCATAGATTTTCAAATTTATGTAAAAAATTTCAATGTCATCACACTGGTTGAGCCGCAGATAAGCAAACTAAAAATATATAACTATGCAGTGATTCAATGTCATGTAATTCAGTAATTAGTTAAAAATAAACTGAAAATTCGTTAAGTAAACACAGCATTATTCAGCAAAATTACATACTGTTAGAAATGGGGGAAAACGCGTGGATATTAACAATCCATGTATTTATGAAAGAAACAATAGATAAGTGCATTAGAGAGACTGGCATCAACTGACAATTCTTTTCGGCAAATTATGCTCTGACACTTAAAGCATCTGGCAGTCGCCGGACTACGCAGCTTGCATATTGTAAAGGTTATAGTGAATTTGTAGTTACGATTTATAAACATCACGTGCTAAGGACGAAAAATATAACTGCCTTGTCTGCCGAAGTAGTTAAATCTTTTTTACCCTCTTCTTATTACTGAAAATTTCCTTAGAGATCTAGCCTAGAAACCACACATATTTCTTGTCTTGTCTGCTGACAAGCAATTTCTTTCTAGAGTCGACGTTTATATCGAACCTATTATCGACAATTTCATGAAAATTTTGAAGTATAAACTAATCATCATATTTAAAGAAAAAATATTGATTTTCCTTCCATTTTATTAGCCTACCTAATGTTCCAGAGTTTTGGTCGGCTTCCGCCATGTGTAACGAAATTAGAACACCTTAAAACACATTTTAAGAGGTTCGAATTTCGTTACGCATGGCGAAGACCTACCAAAACTCCAGAGCGTTAGAACTCCTCCACCCAAGGCATCCATACCTCTAGGCAGATATCCCTAATACAAATTTGCCTTAAAACACAATAAAATTTATGTCCAACTTTGATCAGTTTGATTTCCACATTCCTTGCGTTTACTTCTGTCTCTTAAAGATACTTTAAGTTTCTTGTAAAGACGTGTAATACGTTGTTAAAATGGAATTGCGAAAAAAGCATCTTAAATGAAACTCTTTATTTCATCCTGTTTAGTATTTCGATGATACAGCAGGAAGAGAGAATTCTTTAGTATTCTAAAGAAGTAGGAACTTTGAGTAAATTCCGCTCGGTTCGTTTGATGCTGATTGTAAAGCAAGTCTAGTGAATTCCGACTTCAAACTAAAAGGCAGAATAAGTTAGTCTACTGATTTCATTTGTTTAGAAACTTCGCACTATGCAAATGGGTTAAAACGGTACAGAAATTCAATTTTTTCTTGTTTCGTAATCAGTTGTGACACTGCAACTTAAGATTTGCTTTAGATACACATCGTGTAGGTGTATGGGGAAATTCAAACTCGGAAAGCAATTCAGACGTGATTATCAGATCTTTGCATTTCGAAGTAAAATATTCATGGCGGAAAAAAAAAAAAATCTTTATCTCGTACGTTCTTCACACGCGCTTTTAAATCATTTAACGTTCTAGATTTTTTTGTTCAAAGAGGGCGCCACTTGAATTTTATTGAGTCGTTTTAACGATCGCATCAACATTTCAGTACCTGGATCAAGCATTGCTCAGTACAGTGGTTTAAATAGTCACCTTACAACCATGGCTTTTCAGTTCGAAACCAACCTAGGGTAGTTGTAATATGAAATGTAAGGATTAAAATAGCAGTTCTGCAATATCAACCCAATTGTCAATAGAAATTGATTCTAAAAAGCTAGAAATACGGCGAAATCAAAATTGACTTGCAGTAATTTTTACCATAACACTTTAGATAGTTCAGAAAGGTTTCTGAACATGTTTACAAAATATACAGAAACGTTTGTTAATACTTTCCGGCAGATGCAGAAACGTTTCCGCAATTTTAAATACAGCTGCTGCCCATTTTTTGGGGTAATGTTTCAGAATTTTTCTTCACAGTGCAGCTGTAAGAAGCGGTGGCTTATTTTAAAAAATTATGTGTCAAGTGAAATTGTTCATCGCTTTAGTCATCTGATTGTGTGAATGGTGATTCAATACTTGCTAATAAGTTTTAGGAAATTAAATAATCTTTACAAGTTTTTGTGAATAATGACAAAAACTGTAACTTATTTTTGCCAGCGTACCAAAAAAGGGACGTAAGGCACAGATGAGTTAGATGAACACCATTGTATAGATAACGAAAATTATTCTTTAAATATCTGATTTGCCAATTTTTGTTTTTACTGTAGCAGTATGCTAAGACATAAAATTAATTTATGTGGCTGTAGGCTATTTGCTTTAATAACACATTCAATGTTATTTTATTCCTAAAATGAAAAGCACCCTCTTTTTCTTCCAATTTTATAATACGGCACATTCAGTTTTAACGTCATAAAATTTAAATGAAAGCTTTCTAAAGAGCTCTTCCACTAGTTTTGATTCTTCCCTCCCTCCAAAAAAAATGTTTTCATTTTTAACGAAATTTGCTCTGGGCTTGTTCTTTTGTTGCCTGTTGTAAGAATGAAATTCATACAGAATAAAAATGAATATAGGATTTCTACAAAGAGTATGAAGGAATTTAGCTTGTTTTGTAATAAGTATTGGTTTTCTGTAACGTTATTGAAATGTTGTATTTACTTTCTGAAAATCATGTAACAAGTTGTCGTTAAAATAACTGTTTTTGCTGTAAATAGTGTTAAAAATACTAAGCAAATTTAATTCTAAAGTAAATATTCTGAGTTATATTCTTAAAAGATACAAATAATAATGAGCTTTGTATTTGTATATCGCATTCAAAAATAGTGTCCGGTGGTGAATTTTAGCTTTCATAGTTCAATATCGAAAGAGTAAAATTTTGTTGGAAAGATTCGAAAAAAATAACTTATAGATATGATGGATTAGCGGAATATTTTTCTTATATATCATAATACAATTTGTAAAATTTAAATTTTTCATAATATTGTAGACTACTTTAAAGCTCTGGTATTTGCATATCAAAATGGCTTACGAGCTGAATAGTAACAAATTACTTTATAATTTTTAATTTATACTAATTTTTTTACTGATTTCTCATGCGTCCAAATTTGAATTGTGTATATCCGTGGGATAATTATTTAAATACAGAATTACTTTTGGATTTTTTTATTTTTAAGTTAAATGTTTTTAAGTTAAATGTTCATGAATCTAAAAATAACAGCAATTAAGCATTTCCCAAATTACCACACATTATATTATGATTATAATGTGAAATGTCAAGAACATTTAAATGTTTCATACAGAATAAAATTAAATTCATTTCCAAGAATATCCGATCATTCGAAGGATAATTAAAACAATTAGTTCTTATAAAATATAATTAGTATTTTCAGTTCAATACTGCTTTTTTCAAATGATAAAAAAAACGATGTATTTTAAATTATTCATACTTCAAGGTCCTTTTCAGTTATAAACTTTCTGTTAACTTTAATTTTTCCTGCGTCACTCTCCAAAATTTCTTAAAATGTACTTTGGGATGAAGAATAACTGAATACAACTGTTAATAATTAACCACATACCCATGCTTCATTCCCAAAACCACGTAACCTTCAACCAATCAATTGTAGACTGGGACTTGTTGTGATGTTCAGTACTACAATTAGATTGATTCACGTGCATATTTTCTACGAGCTGACCTAGCCTGTATTGGTATCATCTAATATGATGTTCTGTTTTTATATTGTAGTTCTGAAGTTTATATTAGTTCAGAAAACTTAATTTTCGGCTTTAAACAATCCACTTTAATGTTCTATAAAGGCATTTACTCGTGATTTTTACCCTGTAATTGCTTATGTGCAGCATAAGCACGCCCAGAGAAGAGAGATCGGACATCTACACTCGCTTTTGCACGTTGTTACAGATCTTCGAAAGAAAATATGTAATATTTTATGGTCGATACAATTCGTGGTTATCTAATTCCCACTCCCAGATAAACGAAAAATATTTTAAGGCTAATTGGGTACTAAAAATTCTTCTTCGTGGTTCAAAAATAATTCCTCTTTGTAGCTGGTCTTACTAAGGAGTTCAGTACGAACTGCATTAAACAAATAAACAAACAAAAATATGTGTCTCTACATAAATGTCATAGAATTTGATTGCATTATTGTACAAAGTGCCAATTCAAACTAATCCATTGGTAAGAATATTTTCCCCGCTGCGAATAGTGACGATACATGAAAATGTTTTTACATCCTTATCGTAATTAATTTGTGGTGGAGAAAATGCATTAATTTTTTCAAGTGCCTTCATTTATTGATTATGATGAGTTTAAAATGGGCGAAACCCTGGCATAAACTTATGAGAGCATAAAGTGCGAAAGACATTTTGAGTAAATAGTGCAATATAATTATCGAATTGAGTAAATGCATTTGTTTTATATGATATGTAGATTCCATAGTTCCAAAGTCCATCCACATTGATTACATATTTTTTTGAAACGCAATTTAAAATTCACACCTTCAGCTTATTTTAAAGTAATTAATTAGATTGAATGAAACACGATTTGTTCTCAACATTTAAGTCTTTAATCCGTCTCCGCTTTCAGTCAGCGTGAATTTCGAATGACTTTGGGGGATTTGAACTTGCAATAATACTTTTTGGTGCGATAAAACGAGAAGAAATCGAAATTCAAGTTAATCTTTCTCCCTAACCAATGGCAGGTTATTTGACTCAATGTGTTTCCATAAAATGATTTTTTACTTATTTATTTTTTTTTTGGGGGGGGGAATATTGAGAAAATGCTTTTAATTGAAATTCAGTAATAGAAGAGGAATAATAGTACTGTAGTTATGTATATCATACTTTCAAAATTCTAGAAAACTCATTCACTCACTCAAACACTTTCTGGTTAAACTAATATTTTTCAGTCAGTTTCACTGTGCCTCTTTAGTTAGAGAATTGTTTTTTATAAGATACATTTAAAATTACTTTTAGATACAAAATTCCACACTGTCATTTTTAAATTGTTTATATTTTTACAATCTGTAGTTGGATTGACCTTTATTTTTTATCAAAATATCTTAATCCATTTAGCAAAATATTATCAGCAAAATATAATCTTATTGGTTTAAAATTAATATATAAATGTAATTGCGATGTATATATATATTCTCATTTAACCCCTATAAAATAATTTGTCTTTTTATAAACAGGTTGGGAATATACGTGATTTTCTTGTCTGTTTAGAATAACATTACCTATATCCAACCGCATAATTATATTTTAAACATAATTATTTGTAAAATAGTTGATTTAAATGTTTTACATAGCTTCACATATATGGTAATTCTAGATTGCTTGTAATTCTGCAACAATGCAGGCTTTTCACCCTTTTAAAACTTCATCCTTTTCGCATATTGATATAGAACATAAACTCTCCACCAGACCACTGCTCACCTGCGGGGTTTAAAACACATCGATAAAGAAGTGGATACACAACGCAACTGCGAAAAGGTGCAACTATTTGCAAGCGCTCGCTTTATTTTTTTGGCATAGAGCAATGGCAGCGGCTGTACTTTTTCAGTGTTCGGGTTGGTTTGGCAGTCTATCCAATCCAGCTGTTCAGCCATATCAATGCATTGCCATAAGATTCTCCAGTTTTCAGCAAATGTCGTGAAGTGGAATGGACAATTGGGCCTTAGAGTTTAAATTTTCTTTAGGCCAGATCAATAGTGTTAGTACAAAGACCGCAATTCACAAAATCCTATCTTTAGAAAATCCTCCAATAAGCAGCATGACCTATAAAAAATAGCTTCTCCTAAAAATTGTCCGAGATCAAATATTGAACGCGCAGTTCAAGAAAGGAAGCAAATTTAATACCTAAATACTTTTACTCTACGAAATC
The DNA here is from genome assembly GCA_038373885.1 of Cheiracanthium punctorium. Lineage (NCBI taxonomy): Eukaryota > Metazoa > Arthropoda > Arachnida > Araneae > Cheiracanthiidae > Cheiracanthium > Cheiracanthium punctorium. The sequence goes on from JAWZYV010012520.1 coordinate 133,009, forward strand.
ACATTAAATACAATTACATTCTTTACTCATTTTATTTTTTTATTTTTTCTATATTCACTTATTTTCTGGCTTAACCCTTTGAGGCGTCCCCCTTTCCCAAAGCTGAAAAAAGGGCAGCCGTTTCCATCGTTCGACTTAACTACCAGCAAGATGGCGGACGATCGAAACGTTCATCGCGTGCCACAGATCTAGAGACCTTTATTTGACGACAGCTGGCACGCGATGAACGTTTTGATCGCCCGCCCTCTTGATGGTCGTTAATTCGAGCGATGGCAACGGCTGCCCTTTTTTCAGCATTGGACCATCTATCCAGCTGTTGTCGCATTCTTCCATTTTTCAGAAGATGTTTGTGCTGTTAAAAGTGATCGTGACCATTTTTATACGGGAAATGACGTGCTAAAAAGTAAAGCATTCTCGTGGAGCTATGTCACCCGAAACTATTTTTATAGAAATCCAATCTATTCTTCGTGACGGGCAACAGTGAAAACGTCAGAGTTCGGTGTCCGCAGAGCGGGAACACTGAACGTTAAAGGGTTAACCTTTCTTTTGTCACAATTTAATGATCCCCAAATATAAAGTGGATAGAGTGGAGATAGGACGCAGCTCAATTTAAATGAAAAACATAAATGACGTGCGTTTCTGAGTTCGTACATCACAGTTTCTCCCGGATTCCTGGCATCGGTAGGGCATCTCCGCATCTAAACACAGTACTGGTACAACTGGTACAATGCCGGTACTGGTAAAATTTATTCTGATATGAATTTTACAAATAACTGATACATTTTTACTGGAAATTAAAATTATGCTTTAAAAAGTGACCAAATTTATTCTTCGGGAATAAAAACTTGGAAAATTGACTAATGTTGGATTATTTTTTCAATCGACAGTCAAAATGTCAGTGTTTCAGTTCATACAGCTTGGACGCCTTGCGTTAGCATGTTGTATCACTGTGTTTCAGATCTACAACATACCAGTTAAAGCTGTATAAATGAATCATACTGTATTTAAAATATTTGAATGATTGTTTTACTAGAACAAAGTGAGAATAAAATAAAACTCGGCTGTTCGAGACTCGTCAGGGGGAGACCCCCCTGAACCCCCTAATTTTTAGTTTCATTATAGCCATATTAAAGCGATATTAATTGACTATGTCATTTTATCCCTCATCTTTCGTGTATTTCGCCTGGTAACCCTATGTCGAAATTTTTAGGATTGTCGCCTATTTGAAGAAAAATACATGCGATTCGTATTCTACAGCTTACGAAATACTGTAACAATAGATTAAAGCCGTTGTGAACTAATAGTATTTAAATATACACGCTTAAATCTATTGATTAAAACTAACACTCATTTATTGATTAAATTTCTTATCGGCCGATTTAAATCCTTTTACGCCAAAAAATACTCATTCAAGACAATAATTTGTGAATGCCTCGATTCGCCCCAGCACTCCCCATCCGCTATATTCTATTTAACTCATTTTCCGCAAAAATCTTGTCTATTTGAGTATTCTGTCTGTCGCTTCTCCCCCACGACCCATATCCTATTACTTCACGTGGCCCACGCTGTTCAACGGCTAACGGTTCATAGTCGGGCATAGTTGTATGTGTATTCGCAGCTGATCATTTTATGTTATATTCGAATACCAAATGCATCTTTTTCATATTCAGAGTTGTGAAATAAATTCAGCCTAGATAGGGAGGAGATGCTTTAGGTAAAGATTTCGCTTTAATGACATAGTTTCTTACGATTGGATTATAAAAAGCTGTTGTAAAACAAATGAAGTTAGGATATCTCCACCCAAAGTGAGTCAGTAGTATTTTACCTTTTTCATGTCAATAAATTGGGTTGCTTCTTTAATTAAATCTCACAGCTGGTTTAACCATGTTGCATTTCTGTATTCTGACTGTACTGTGAATTCGTTTTATAACGAGAGACTATAGTGAAATTATATTCTATCTATTAAAAAAATACTTTTTTATAGTGTATTAAGATATATGCAATGTATTTGCCTTGATTTAAAATTTCTTTTATCGGGCTTATAATAATAGATGACAGCTCTGATAATAAAAAATGAAGAAAACGAATCATTCAATATATTAATCAAAAACAGCAAATTTTAATAAAACATCCTTTTTCTAGCTTAAAATAATAATCTTAATGGAGTACAGATATGTTAATTAAAAAAGGGCGGATTTTGCAAAAACTCTCATTCTATAGCTTAAATAATAATCATAATTGAGTACAGTTATATTAATCAAAAACGGACAGACACTCTTCACTTTTGATTATTATTTAGCCTAAATGGAGCTGTTGTAGAATGCTCAAAAATTGAGAATTTTTCGCTCCATTGATATTTGTCGATTAATTGAGCAAATGTTACTCAATCCGGAGAATGGCTGTTTGTAGTCAAAAATTGAGTAAAAATATACTCCGTTTGATTATTATTTTACTCAATAGATTTAAGCGTGTATGTAATTGTTGATTTTTTACGATTTTTTACGATTGTAACCTATTTATAGAAAATTTCATGTGATGCATATTCTACAGCTTACGAAATATTGGAACAATACATTAAAGCTGTTTTGAACTAATCGTATTTAAATGCATGTAAAATTATGCCGCATTTTTATATCGCTTTTTTGGGACACATTTTTCGGACAATTTTCAATAAAGGGTGTGAGAGATAAAATGACATAGTCATTAATAATTTTTTAAAAAGTCCGGAAAGCTGGTGATATTTAGTTTATTATTGTAACACGACACTGTATTTTGTTCTTCAACAGGCTCACTCTCGGTTATTGCAGAACTTAATGTTTTTCTGTAGGTAACCTTAGAAGAATGCTAGTGATTTTAAAAAAAAGTATTCTCAACTTAAAATGCTTACAAACAGTTTAGTAACACTTCAGTATACAGTAGAAATATCTTCAAGTAATCTGTGTAAATAAAACAAAGTGTAAAATGTCCGTTTGTCTGTGTCTCGCGTAGCTCCCAGACGGGTGATCGTAGACCTACCAAATTATGTATGGAAATTCTCCAGGAAGGGTACCGACATACCTCGAAGCGATTTTTTCGAAATTCGAATTACTTTAGGAGATATCGATAAAAAAAACGTGTCGCAAAACGCTAATTTTTGCTCTCCGCCATTTCGCAATTGTAACCCACCGCAGTGGAAAATGTGAGTATTAAGCATATCTAGGTTGCCATATTTGGCAAGGTTATTAAATGATTCAGACTCGAATTAAAAATAAAAAATAACGATTTTTAAAGAATATTTGTAAGGTCATTTTTCAATTAAAAAATATCGTGTGCATGTGAAATCAGAGCAGGAATGAAATGTTTTATACTCAAAAGAAAAATAGGATTTGGAATTTTCCGAGACTAAAGATGATTATAGCGCTTGGCGCAATTTAATGAGAGCGTATTTTTAATTTAATATAAATTTGCAAGAACCCACTGTATCACGTGACTGATGCTCTATCATCGTTAAATAATTCGAAAATAATCGTCATTTATCGTCTGCTACTGGGATTATGAATACACCTGAATAAGTTTTAGAAACTTTCATTTAGTTCGAATCGTGTATTTATCTGCACAGCTCCCCTCCCCCCCCCCTCCCAATCTATTACGTCCATTAAAAAGATGTTAGCAATATAAATTTTAATTTTGTTTAATCGCACTCCTGAATAATGATATACTTTCCAACTTAATGGTATGAGGAAAGAAAATAGGGAAGACCTGTGGATTATAAATCGCTTTTTAACGTTAGCAGGGGGCGCCACTTATCCTTGAGCCGCTCCTGTTTGTAACCCTCTTAATTTTAAATTCCATTCAGAATCTGAGAGATTGCAGTGCCTAGGACAACAGTGAGAAACAGGCTTCTCATGGAAAAAGATTTATTAATATTGCGAACCAACTGGTCGCGGGAAACGGTTAGTACAGAAATAAAAATAACCCTTTCGATTGAACTCTACACCAAACACACTTTCGTGAATAAATTTTACATGTATCACAAAACTGGAAAATAAACATTCACTATGTCTATAATCTGTTTCTGCACCCTGAAGTAAGCAATTTTAAAATTTTGAGTTGTTAAGGTAAAAGGTTTGACTGGTGACGTTTGAAAAATATTCCCTGAATTTTTACATTCCCTGTAAAACTACTTTTTCTTTCCGAAGTATTCTTATGCAGCAAAACGCACCAAGAACAGTAGGAGAAAGTGACGTCCACATTTGCTAAATCTAGAAAATTCGCTGTTTATACTATTTTTACTTTCCGAACATGTACCATGTAAGGAAAGTATTGTAATCATGAAAAAATTCGAATTCGAGATTTTGGTGTATTGACACGTTTTGAGGTCTTCTGAATTCATTTATGCTATTTTTACGAGATGTATGTATGTATGTGTGTGTGTGTGTGTGTGTGTATGTGTGTTTGTGTGTATGTGAGTGAACACGATAGCTCCTGAACAGGGCATGCGATTCAGCTCAAATTGGGTATATATGTTATAAACCACCGTCGCAAGACCGGTATTGATTTTGGTGTGTATAGGACTTACAGTTTTTCTACAGGGCTACGACAAAGATTTCTTTTATATTATGGCCTATGGGGAGAAATTCTTGAAAGTGCGCTACCGTTTAAACGGTACACTCGATTGAGCTCAAATTGGGTATACATGTTGTAAACCACCTTCGCAAGACCGGTATTGATTTTGATGTGTATAGGACTTACAGTTTTTCTACAGGGATACGGCAAAGATTTCTTTTACATTATGGCCTATGGAGGAAAATTTTGGAAAGTGCGCTAGCGTTTAAACGGTACATTCGATTGAGCTCAAATTGGGTATACATGTTATAAACCACCATTGTGTTAATAGTGGCGGCGTAGGTTCTCAAAACTAGGGTTCATGAAGACTGTTTAAAAGAAAAAAAATAAATTACTTTGATGAAATATGGTTTCGTAAATTCAGCTTAGTGGTATTTCCTTTAACACAAAATATAAATTATTAGAACTGGTCAGTTGGGCATTTAAATAAAAGCAATTTTTAGAGCGATTATTTTCAACTGGGAGACAGATTTTGGAACATCGCATTTCTTTATGAAAACTCAAAGTGTGAGCTGCTACTTTCTAGATATGAAATTAATTAAATTTAAAATCCTATATTACAACTTATAGAAAGATGTAGCGTATTTCGGAAATTTTATTGAAACATATTGAGGATATTAAAGCTAACGATATCATTACAAATATTTTTCTTACTTACATATTGAAAAATGTTCTCTTTAAAATATGTTTCGAAACATTAATTCTGTACGCCCTACAGCATAAATTTGTTATACAGTACACGTCATATTATATATTTTAAATATTTCATTTTATTTTCCGCCTTCGCAATTTATTATTGTATAAACTGCATGCAATAAATAATTCTTTTTATCTAAACTATATAGACGGAAACAGTTTTAATAAATCAAATTTTATAGTTTAATACAATCTGTAATACGTATTTTTCTTTTTTATGCTGAAAAATGATATTCGGTTTTCACTATGAGTTGTCATAAAATAGCATTTTCTGGATATAATAAAGAAAATGTTTTATCTGTTCAGATTTCAATATTTTAATATGCATTGAATATTTTAAAATTCTCAAATATTCTATAGATAACATTTTATTTATTGATTTATCTTACAAATGTTTTAAAGAATTCGTAGAATAACCTACAATATTACAGCCCTTTGTCGTATATATGACTTCGAATCAAAAATGATCAGATTTATTTTAGTACACTTCGAGATACTCTAAATATATATTTTAAGAAAATTATGTAATAAGTTGCTACTATGATTTCAGATTCGGTTAATATAAATCACAGAAATATTTATTAATTGATATCGGTATGAATTTTTATAAATTAAGCAGTTAAAAAAAATTCTTTTGATATGTCACTCTGGGAGTATTCAAATGCATTAAAATTAAATCGGTAAATTAATATTAGAAATTACAGAATTGCACTTTAACGTTTGCATAATTCTGTGGCAATAGAAAAAGCATGTTCTAACCATTAACCTTTGCATGGGAATACTAGTAGATTTGCATTAAATTAATTAAAAACTTAATTTTCGGTAAATAACATTAATTGTTAATTGAAATAATGAATAAAGTTTAATCGCTACCGAAGAAAGGAATTGTGAAATAGAAATCAGTCAAAAATATTATGTTTTATGTGTTGAATATTTTTGATAAATCATAAATTTCTGCGAACTGAGACCAATTTCTTACAAGAGAGTTTCTGTAATAAAACATATTTAGTTAAATATTTGGAGCAATATAATGTATATTGGCGATATATATACTTAGATGAACAGCTTAAGTTCTGCTCTTTTATTTGAAAAGAAATAATTAATTTAAATTTTTTTCTCCTATTGTTCTATGCAGTATTAGGTGAACGAGAAGTAATGTCGTTTTAAAAAAAAGTTCAAGCAAATAAATTTGCAACAACTATTGTATTTCAAACAAGCTTAGGACATGCATATTTGTTAAATGTTAAAGCGAGAATTTTATAGATACTTTTATTTCCTTTCAAGAAAAACGGCTACTGTCTTCTTTTTTTCTCGTCTGCCCTCCTTGGCGTATTATATTCAAAATGTTCTAAAATCAGTTTTTGGCTATTCGTGAATGTTGTATTTTACAGGGGAAAAAAATGTATAGATGTTTCTTTCTTTGAGAACGCACAGGATCTGTAAAAAGAACGTTTTTGCTCCCTATGACTCATAAGCTATGAATTTTGGAAAATGCACCTACGCTAAAAAAACTCACATACGCGCCAAATTTTGTATTATTAGTTTTTAATGTTTTTGGTTAGGGAAGATATTGACATTTCTTACAGAAATGTTAATATTTTCGATTCTAGTCACAAAAATCATAAGCGTTATTAATATTTCCTCTTTTTAACTCTTTAGATCCCAGCCCCGTGAAAATCTCTTAGCCTTTCTTTCCCAAGGAAACGGCCGAAAAATGTCTTCCCCCATCGGAGGAAAGCGGTTCCTTTTATCACTGAGTTTTGACACTTCAAAACCTCCCTTTCTTGACCAGCAGTTAGGGCGAAAGACCTCCTACTGTGCTAATCCGTAGTGATCTATTGAAAGTGCTTTCGACAAGGTATTTGCACACTGAATAGTTACTTTCAGTGTGCTTGCTACCGCCATGAGGATTTACTAGAGGTCGGATACGCGGATTACCCGTTTCCCCTCTTCCTTAAGTTCCCAAACCTCAAGGGGTGTAACCTAATCAATAACTCGCGAGTCGGGAGGGAAAGCGCTGGTTCCAATACGGATGGGCCGTTTCGGGGACACATATGGGCGAGCCGACACGGCCGATACGGTCCCTAAAGAGTTAATTCACTAGCATTCACTGTTACCTGCACAAAAATGTTTTAATGCCACAAAGTTACCCATCAAAAATTTTGATTTGTCGCTTACATATATATTAAGAAAACAGTATCGATTCTTCATGGGATTGATGTCATATATTTGTTTATTTATTCAGGGATGAGCAAAAATTGGAATATATGATTCCAGAAACCAGCGCAGAGTTGTGTTATGGGATTAAGGCCGACTACCTGAGCGAGGGATCTAGGCTTATGGCTATTGAGACATCTAAACTTTTCGGGTGAAATTCGGTATTTTTCAATAAACCCCCTTTTCCCCCATACCACAATTCTCCCCCCCCACTTGACCTTACGCTCTAAATTCTTCGTTTCATGAGCCACGTGTAGGCCATATTTCCCTTCCTAGTCTAATTTCGTTGAAAAGTGCACCATTATCAGTATCGGTCCTGTGCCTTGTTCCATTACGTAGTAAAAAGTATGTTAATCCACGATCCTGCAATATTTATTCCATAATGTACTTCTTCCGACGTGAAATCTAGATGAAAATCGCGCAATAACACCATTTAACGATCTTAGTTAGGCATATTCCAACTATACTACACGTTTATCTACACTAAAAGAAATATACCTTTATAGACACCATTAATATTACTAATGAATAAACAGTAAGCTTTGGCAATATCTCAGGAAATAAAAAGATATCGCAAAGCTGGATTCGGCTTCGGGGGAATTATTTTTTGGCCCCGAAGTTGACGATAAATCACCGAAAATGACCAAACTTGGGAAGTTTAGACATTTCACTTCTCTCCCGCTATCTGATAACTTTTTGAAATGTGGCGATTCGCAGTTTTCTCGCAGACAACTAGCACAAAAATCTGTGTCTGAAATTAATGACACTCAAGTCCTTAAAAACCTTCCACTTTTATTCACCACATTCGCCCGTCTTTGTGGGAAAGTAGGAAATTAAAACTGTATCTAGTATTTGTAAAAGCAATTCTCCAATGTTATGCATCCAATAAACTAATAAAAATATCAGTAGTATACCCAAATTTATGACTGCAGCTAATGAGACGCATTTATCCCACTTCTGATGTACATCCGAGTTAAGATGAAAAAAGCCATAAATCTACTTTCACGGTTCTGCGACTAAACTTCTGTAATGGTGGGCGAAAATAAACAGAATCTTTATCAGGAGAGATCCATTACATTTTCACGCTTGATTCGATACATAAAGAAGATCGATGACCTCTATTTAAGTCTATTTTCAGGGGAAACATCTCGCTGCTTTTTACCCTTGACACCCTACACTTCCCTAGTCTTATGCTCGAGACATTACTGTATATCTATCAAGCATAAGTGATCGAAGCTTTCCCTGTGTTATATCAAGCATAGTGTAAAGCACAGGATAAATTGAAGTATCTGAGCGCACTGTAACAGCTTATTAATAAAATGTACTAAAATTCCTTGTTCGTGTAAGGAAAAGTAGATTATTTTTCACCCAATAACTGCAGGATATACCAATAATGTACAGGAATTCAAGAAGTGAATTACGTCGGCTATTTATTCTACATTATTTTTAAAATGCTTTCAAATACTTTGAATGAAATTTAATATCGTTTAGATATAGTACGAGCCGCCAAACGATCTCATTGAAAGCTATTCATTTTGTTATGTGTGTGTGTAATTAGTTAAAAATTAAGGTACTTACGTATTATACCGGCGGTCATTCCCGCTTAACTATTTTTTCGTCAAATATGCTGGCAGATAGTTGCCAATCGTATTCTAAACCAGAATCAATATCACGTGCCCGGCATTCATCTTGGCGAAAAATCGCTGGTCTTGGCGGACCTCCAGGATAATTCGTAAGTACCGAAATCAAATTTTATTGCTTCAATTTTACGGTGAAACAGAATTTATTCTATTTAGTTTTGGTAAGGGCCAAGACTCCTAGATTCGCTACTCTCGATTTTAATGGCACATTCGGCTCCTAATAAGGCTTAAGCGTAAAAAGTGCTATTTTGTTGCGAAAATTAGAAATCGTGTGAAGCAATGGAAAACTGCAGCTAGATAATTCATCCATTGCTTGGAACATAAAAATTTAAACTTCACAATGAACTTAAACATGCAACACCTGTGAAACACCTTGATATTTTCAACCCACGGTGTTTTTTTCAAAATTTGGTTACTTGTGAATATGTATAGTTAATAATCATTTCGGATTTAGTTTGTAGAAAAAAAGAAAGAATGGAAAACGGTGCTTTAGATGTGTTCTTTGCTAAAAACTAAGGAAGATCTATTATATCCTTCAGCCAATGGCGGCGTTTCGTTATTTATCGATTTACGCATGATCATAATCAAAAATCATTTCCCATGTTGTAAGGGTGCCATGAAAAAAGTTCCCCATACATGCTATTTGAGCTTTGTGTTGTACCTTTTAGTCTTATTTTTCATACTTTTAACCCTTTTTAAACGCGCAGTGTTCCCGCTCTGAGAACACCAAACTCTGACGTTTTGACTGTTGCCAGTCACGAAGAATAGATTTGATTTCTATAAAAATAGTTGGGGGTGACATAGCTCCACGACAATCCCTTGCTTTTAGCACGTCATTTCCCGTCGAAAAATGGTCACGATTCTTTTTAACAGCTCCGACATCTGCTGAAAAATGGAAGAATGCGAAAACAGCTGGAGAGATTGCCCAATGCCGAAAAAAGTGCAGCCGTTGATCTGGGCAGCCACAGATCTAGAGACCCTTTTTTGACGACAGCTGGCTGTGCGGCACAGCCAACTGTCGTCAAAAAAGGGTCTCTAGATCTGTGGACGCGATTAACGCATCGATCGTCCGCCATCTTGCTGGTAGTTAAGTCGAGCGATGGCAATGGCTGTCCTTTTTTTCAGCATTGGGAAGGGGTTGCGCCTCAAAGGGTTAAATTTGGCTTAAAACTGGCTTAGTTCTACTTTTTGCAACTCTACGATCTGCAACTAAGCCCTTCGTACTTACGTTGTAGCAGATAATTTTTAAGTGTTCCCGTGTTCCAAAGCAATGTTCTTCTGTTCCAGTTTATGTTTCCGTGTTCGAACTTTCGAATGTCCCTGTGTTCCTCTAACATCGGATCTGACTGTATTTGGTATCTTTTGTAGACACCGCGTTAGTTGTAAATCGTAAGTATTCTGAAGAATAAGTAGAGGGAGCCTAAGGAAAATTCGAGATGAAATCCCGCGTCAAGCAAGCTACGATCTGCAACTAAGCCCTTCGTACTACGATGTAGCATGGAATTTCTAAGTGTTCCCGTGTTCCAAAGTAATGTTTTTGTGTATCGCGTAATTTGTGTTTCCGTGTTCTAGCTTTCAAGAGTTCTTGCGTTCCCATTCTGGCAACGATTTGTGACATGACTGGTTATTTTTTGTTATATGCGGTGTTACTCTGTTCAAGCTATGAAGTTGTTAAAATAATGCTATCAGTTATCACATTTTTAAGGCTTTTTAATAATTTGGTCTGTGTGTGTCGTTCCAGCTCGAACTTAAGACCCAACTTTTGAGAGAACACATATACCCATTCTATTGAGCCTCGGTGGGACAAATGCCGACTTAGTTTGGGGTACTTCAGTTTCGAACTGATTTCAGATGAGACCAGCATGCGGACCAGAATTCCCAGAGGTATCAGTTGAACTAAGTGAACTTTAGAACCGCGACAGATATTATCAGTTTGTAACGAAAGTTTTCCGCCAGATTTGCTTGAGTCAGCTCACGTGGTACCCAGCTATTGACCTTTTATGCCAAGTTTATGCAATGCTTAGCGCGACTAATGGACATGGCACTAAAGTCTGACTCTTTTAGCTAGCTCTCGAGGGGATGAATATTTTATCTTCTTCCACAAATTCTGGTAGGCGGGCATCATCAGCATTAGAAGGATGACCAGAGCGCTCTGCTTCTTTAATATCCTAGTCCTCGTTTTTGAACTTTCGGTACCAAATCTTCGCAGTGTCCTATGATACAACAGTAGTACCTTAAGCTGTTCACATAATTCAGTGTCATTCTGTAGCTGAGACTTTTTGCGACAGAACTGAGAGTAAATGATGGATCCATCTGGTAGCGTGGAAGTTCTATTTCAGGCACCTTATACTTAATCATAACGATATTGTTTTACAGATTTCACAACACAGTGCTGTAAAACAAGTCTTTTCTTTCAAATAACAAAAATCGTTTTACAAAATATTGGCAAAGACACCAACGCGAACTGCTTGTGCAGGCAGTACTTGGAGTGGCGGAAAACTTTCGTTACAACCTAATACTTGCTGCGGGGCATTTACTGGATTCGCTTCCTCCAAGAGATGTTGCCAACCCAAGAGCGGACCAAGTCGCCATGCCGCTTCACTCTTATTCTTACGGGAGCCGATCTTAATCCGACTGCGCCACTGAGAAAGAACTCGTGAACCAGTTTTAGTAATGCAGTGGCCGCGGCTAAATTGGATCAGCCGATTTATCGAATAAATCCCAGAAAACAGAACGGAATCAGTCTCGATCAAGGCCGCCGTTTTTTCGAATCAGCTGCTTAATTAAATGAAAAATCGATGGCACGAACGTGATCCAATTAACCGGCGACAACTGTATTAGATTTACTGTGCTGACATTTGTCTCTTTAAGTCCCTGCGATGGGATAGGATTCGATTCTACTGAAAATAATTACTTATTGGGTATTCATAAATCACAAAACTAACATATGTAAACTCTTCCGGACAATTAGAAATTCTGAAATGATATTGTATAGACAATATATTTTATTAGTTTGTTTATACTTAAGATTAGCAGACTAGGGTGGAGATCAACAAACGATCAGATAAAATTAACCATTTACAGGGACTTTTTACTAGTAATATTACGTTAATGTATTTTGGGGATTGAGATTGATTTTTATAAAGAAATTCATTTAGCTTATTACCTAAAATTGTTAACTTTTTATTATTATATAGTAAAATATACCTGAGATTTCTGGAGTTTTCAACAGATGGCAGCACTAATCTAGGTGGAAAATAGTTTTACAGCGACATTTAAAAATTAATGAAGTTAGTGGGAAGTATACTTCCCACCTCCTAATAAAGGCTTGATTGCAGCAAAAATTTGGTTAGAACTATGAACTTTTTACACATATTTCTGCTGAACCCATTAATTTTTCTCTGCCTCAAATAATTTGTTAGATACACATACAGTATGTCCCAAAAAGGTGGTACGGACATCAATTTTTCTCTCTTGGAGATAAATGGGGTATGTAAATGAAAAAATCTTCAAAAGAAGGTCGGAAGTAAGATTCGATTTAAAAAAAAAGCCTCTCATACATTTACAAAAAGTTTCTTTTTAAATTTGTATATGACCCCTGTAGGAAAAAAAAAAAACCTCTCAGTAAAACATGTCTCCTACACTGCGGTTATGTACAAAATTTAAAGAATGATATCGTAAAAACTTTTTAAAGTATGGAGATAAATATGGATAAATAAATGAAAATACGGATAAATGCTGATTTAAACCACTTTTCAATGGCTCTAGAAAGGAAAAAAATAGAACGAAGGAAACATTGGACAATCGTACTTCAGGGGTCGTACAGAAATTACGCAAGAAAAGTATTTTTTTCCACTGGCTGTAAACGTTTATATTCCCATTCATGTATAGCCCTCGGTCACCATTGTTTAAATATACGAATGAGACGTTTCATGATGAAAAGCTGAAATTTTGTACACCATATCTTTAGTGTATGAGGCCCTTTTGACTTATTCGGATATTTTTTGTACTGGGGATCCGCGTAAAATTTTAAAAAGTGTAACTTTTGGTACATTAATGAGAATTTTTACTGAACTGAGTCTTTTCCGACCTGTTTAGAACATTTTTTTTTCAATTTACATTGCTCACTTATCTCTAATAGGTAAAGAATTGATGCCTGTTACCACCTTTTCGAGATACCTTATTTGTATAAAAAAAACATTTATTTTTAATGAAATTATTTGGTTAAAATAATATGAAACACATCCTTTTAATTAAGTTTTCATTCATCTTCTTTGCAAAAGATGTTGAATGTCCCCAGGTTATGAAGTGTAATTGAAACCATTAATTATATAAAACCAGATGGATAAATCATGAGTCATATTTATTCAAATATTATTTCCGATGACGTTAATATATTAGTTATTTTATAAGAAAAACTATTCAGATTGCAATTTCTTTAACAAACTATTCATATTTTAATTTTTTTAATAAAAACTATTCAGATTTTTGATTAAAATACTCCGTACCTTTAATTAAGATAGTACGCAAACTAAGTCTAAACTCTTTTCTGAAATTTTTGAGCACGTAAAAAATACTAAACTAAAGTTTTCTCGATGTTTTTTGTTCGTTTTCCTTCTAAACTTTAAAAAACATAACCCACTGTGCAAAAGAATAAACAAGTACAGCATCAGAAGATTCATTACTTTTTTACACGGGATCTGCGATACATAAGGAAGATCGATGATCCCCTATTCTGTATCTTTTAAGATACATGTCTCATCTTGTCCCACTTGACATCCTATACTTTAGCGATATGATACTCCACGCACGAACTTTATCTTCGAAGTTAAGAGCAAACGCAGATTTTTCTCCAAATTGGGTGCAGTTGTGCATTATAATACAGGAGTAAAATACGGTTATCTTCTATTTAAATGAGCAGATGACGCTTGAATTTACGTTAAAAGTAAATAGCCGATTACCTACCTCTGCAAGACGTATTCCCAGTTGTCTGTTCGAACGAAATATTTACGTCAATCTGAATTTTCATTCTTGTCTGTACATATCGATATATAGCAAAATAGAACTTTATTATGAATGCAAACTTCATAAATTCGTAATGAAGAATATTTGAAATGTATTAGCTTTGTTGTTTGCTATTCTCTTTATCTAAAAGACTTATACGTTTTGCAGATGATATATTAAAACTGAAATGAACATGCATTTTAAAGTTTTGGACACTTTGATGTTAAAATTTCCCGTGCATAAGAATCGAAATGCTCCAATCTTTTTGGCGCATAACTTTTCAGCTCTCCAACCCTGAAATAACCCGGGAACGAGACGGAAAGGGTTAATAATAATAACAAAGCATCTAGAAAGTGTATAAAAGTAGTGTATAAGTGAAGTTATATGTATTAGGACTTAAACTGCAATGAAACTGAAATTTGTTTAGTTTTACGTTCCAAGAATTCAATCAACCAGCAATACCGTGAAGGTCGAAGAAAATTTGCAAGCGAAAATACTGATGATATAGCATTAAAATACTTTTTGTGGAGACTTCGAATTTATTTAAACGAATTTGAATTCTGTATGAATAAAATCCACAAACGACAATTTAAGAATAAACTTAGTTCTTAAAATGACATTTCATGTTTGCTATACTGTACTCAATAAGCATTATGAAACAAAATTATAAGGTTGCACTATAATCTTACCAACCCTAGTGTTTATGCAAACTTTTTCACTCAAGTGAGTTAGTGCAAAAAAGAAAATTCCGTTAAAATAGATGCTTTATATATAACTAAAATTGAGTGCTTATTAATGTTTCGCGGAAAAAGTGTATTTATTATTTTTTATTTCAAATAATTATAAAAAAACAAAATGCATTACTTCAGACTTTAAAAAGGAGTGTAATTCCTATTTAACTGTTTTATTTTAAATTGGAAGAAAGTTGTGATCCAATAGTATTAACTAAAAGTATTTAACCATTTATTATTGATGGATGTTATGTATTCATTCGGAAATGTGCCACTTCAATTTTGTATCATAATTCATAAACAAATAAAGGTATTTGGTTATTTTAGGCCAGTGAAGCACATTTCATATTGTTGTTGAAATCACCCATCATTTAAAAAAATTTAAAAAGAATATTGTATAATACTTTTAGTTAAAATTTAATATGAAATTGTATATGAAGTCATGCACTTAGAGTACACGCACTTACTATCTTCACTACTTGCGGATATCTATTTGTATTTACAAACAAAAAAGTGGGGTGCGAAGCGTGAGGCGGATGGATATTTTTCATATCAAAATACGTGACTCAACAACACATGCCTGATTTGATAACTTGATAAAGTAATGCTGAAATTCTTGAACTTCCTGTGGAATCCGAAACATGAATGGGATTTTAAAACACTTACTGTAAAACGGTTTCACTTAAAAATTCATCTACATCCCGAGAATGGTCGTGAAATCCAATAAGTTATTGTTCGAAATCCCTCGAGAGAAGTAAACGTTCATTTCTGCTTGCTGTTTCTCATGAGTACGGTATCGCGAATGTGGTTGGAACTTTATATTTTTCTACGTAAAAATTGAGGTTTCATTTATTGAAGGTTTGAGTGTAAGCGGGAGATGTGTGGAAATGGTAGGCGTAAACATTCTTCCACAGTTTTGCGTTAGAATTTAGATTCTTGCAGTTTCGAGATTTGCACGAATAATTGAGATGGATTGGGGATATTTGCAACGCAGCATTCGGATTGAAGTACCTATACTGTAGTTATGGGTTGTGATAATCAACATATGCAGGGTGAATCTAAACTCTTGGACAAAACTTTTAAGAGGTGATATGGCACATAATAAGGAATCAGAATCACATGGCAATGTGATGTCGGCAACATCGTCTTCATGTAGCTGTTAATAATCACTTTCGAAAAAGTGCTGAAACAGCAGTGCACTTTCCGACCCTTGTTCGTCAGAAAATGTATTTTTCTCCGAAAACAGAAGACTAAAATTCATAGTTTAAAAATTCTATTTTATTTCACGGATGAAGTTTTTGGAGACGAGCCTATTGTTTATGAAAATTGGTTAAGAAATGAGACGGACTCAGTATTTAGTAAATAATCTTCATCTGTATAAAGAAGCAAAAAATGTGTACAACCACTTGCAACCAGTTGCAAAAGCCCTCACAAAGTTACAAAACGATAATAATGATAATATTGCTGATGCTTGTGAAGTTTATCTAGAGCTTCTTCAAAATAAAGAACTCGATCCACATTTCAGCAAAGTGAAAGCTAGCTTTGATAAAGCAATGACCCCTGTCCATTTTTTGACACATCTGATGAGTCCAAAATATAAAGGTGAAAAGTTATCACAAGATCAGGAGGAATCTGCTCGTGAATATTTGCAGGCTTTAAATCCAAAGTACTTACAATACACGATGCAGTTCAAGACAGAAGATGCACCTTTTCCAAAGACATTTTTCTCTGAAGACATTACAAACACTATTTCACCTGCACTATGGTGGAAGAATTTAAGTAAAAGTAAAACTGTAGTAGATGCAGAATTTCTCCAATTAATGGAACCTCTTCAGGGGTGTCCTGCATCATCAGCATCTCTAGAGCGTATTTTTTCTAATTTTTTCTTTCATTCAAAACAAGATTAGAAATAGACTGGGTTTACAAAAAGCCTCTAAATCGGTATTTTGTTATATGATGCTAAAATCTTATAATGTGGAAGTGGAAGACGAAGAATATGAATACGATAACACTTGGTAAATGTATGGGAATCTGTATGGTGTGTAAATAAATATTTAAATAAATGCACTCCATTGTCTGTTTTTGTAAATCTTCCTTTTCTTTCTTTTTTGTTTACCTTTCAAGTTATTTACTTAGAACTACAGAATTTTTGACATTTTTAAAGGTTGTTTTGAATTTATATTTATTTTTTTAATAATCAGTTTTTCCCATGGGGGAAAAACATAGTATTTCCCAGGACGGTAAATACCGGTTTTTACTGGTATTTACCGAGAGTGGGAAAAACCTTGCCAACCCTGGTTAATAATCACTTTCGAAAAAGTGCTGAAACAGCAGTGCACTTTCCGACCCTTGTTCGTCAGAAACTAATGTATTTTTCTCCGAAAACAGAAGACTAAAATTCAAAGTTTAAAAATTTTATTTCATTTCACGGATGAAATCTTTTGCGACGAGCCTATTGTTTATGAAAATTGATTAAGAAATTAGACGGACTCTTCAATACTTTTCACAAAGTAATTATTACCAGGTAAGTGAAAACTACGTTTTTGACCCCACATTGCTATGTGATTCGTATTCCTTATTATGTGCCCTATCACCCCTTAAGGTTTTGTCCAATAGTTTAGATTCACCCTGTATTATTGTGACGTCAAAGCAGTTCTTTTTGTTGCACTATTCCAGACAAAAGTCGCTCGTTAAAACGTGCTCAGTGGCCAACATGTCTGCTGCCGACCACACGATAGCGTGTGATAGCTACGACTGTAAGCTAAATTTCCTATTTCAATTTTGTCAATAGCTAATTAATTTTTTGAAAATCTCACAGTATGAGAGAAATGTGTGCAGTTTCATTATTACACGACAGGAATTATTGATTATTAAAAACTATTTTGTATGTAAAATGGACTGGAGAAATTTCGCTTCTACTGTAGTACTTCTGGCACTCAACGTGTTGATTCCAATACCGCCCGAGTGTTTTCATCACATTATTCATGTTGATACCTGCAACGATGAATTTTCGACAATTATGGGATGCGGAGAACCTACTTTTTTCCTCCTAAAAATCTGAATAAAATATAATTAAAAAATTCGAGTTTTACTTTATCGCCGAATATTTTGTGGAAATCAGATTTCTTACTTGAGCAGCTTAAAAATTAATAGAAAGTAATGGTTATATGTATTTTTAGACCAATGAATTTGGACTAAAAAAAAGGACTCTGTGCGTTGATGAAGCACTTACAAATGACTGCAAGTTAACGTCCTCATTATATCGCACCTGGATATCGCGCACTCGTATATATCGCGTTTTTTATATGCCTCCCTGTTTTTTCTGTACTCTTTCGCTTCGTTACTTTGCCTGAGAAGCAAAGAGTACATTTGAAAAATAAAACTTCATTTACATAAAAGAGATAGAATTAATTAATTTTATTTCACTGAATTTTGCTGAAAAACAAGTTTTAGAGAAAAATCAAATTAGAAGGCTTAGATGGATAGTTTCTTCAACAGGAAATGAAATATGTATTTGTACACAAATTTAAAAAGTCAAATTAAACTTCGATGTTTAAGTGATTATCTTTTATTACAGTACTTATAATATTAATTTTATTAAAGTGTATGTGATCATAAAAGTAAAATTCCATGATATCACGCGTCACGCCCCCCTCCGCCAGTTATATCGCGCCCTGGATATATCGCGCATTTTTCTTGTCTCCCGACAAGCGCGATATATTGAGCTAGCCAAATTTCAGCAGTAATATAACTAGCCGAATTTCAGCACTTATTTGTAGAACACTAGGCACTATAAATGTCATAGATGCTGTCTGGTACTGTTTTTTAAATGTAGTAAGTGTTGGTCAAAATATAAAGTGTTCTCTTTCTTAAATATCCTTGTGTCTTAAATAATCTAACCAGTTCATAGTGGTTACGGACTTTGGTAGAGGGCGATTCTCAACTAGCTGCAGACGGGCGAAATATGTAGCCTCTCAAAGGAAAATACTCTAGCCCCTTTTAATGATTAGTTACTCAAGTGCGCTCTAGCGACTCATTATGATTCGATCTACTACTAACACACGCATGAGCTCAACAAAAACTTCGTGACTGCGACTCGCAGCGCCGTCTTACAGGCGAATTTTGTTTATGTCCTTCAGACTACGTCTTTGCTCGTCCTATTTCCTGAAGTCCGTGATTCACCCACTTCATTGCTGTGCAGCAAAAAGTATGGAATTAGTATGGGCCTTATGAGTTTACATTATTGTCTACGTTTGTAATATTGAAATAGTGGAAATGTATTCAGATTCACTACGAATTGGGAGGTTGATCTTGAGCGGTGAGTGACGATCTACTTATTTTTATTCAGAGTCCCTTTTATTACATATCTTGCGGAATTCACAATTTAGTTTTGCTTTCGTGGGACTGAAATTTTGTTGTATGGATTGACTTTACTGTACATACTGATTTTATGTTATAACGAAATGTCCTATTACTAATCATGACAGCGTGATAATTTTATGTATTGGGTTGATGTGCGTAAGCTAATAGGTGCAATGGTGCATTACGAACGTGTTGATAAATGCAATTACTTCGTTTATGGGGAGAGGGTCAACCAATTTTTATGTTAAAAGATTGAATTATAAAAAACATAAAAAATGAATTCTACACGAAGTCGATCCAATTATAATAAAGTTAAAAATGATTGTTGTTAATATATTTATGTAATATTGTAAAATATTTAGATGTGTGACAAGTCATTTGAAATGCTTTCTAGACGCTATTTGGGATGTTACTCAATACACAAAACCGTTGTAATTTCTCAATGAGATCCGGATAATGGAATATCCCGCTTATTAGAAACTTTTTCGTGGTAAATTGACTATTTAAACTATTCGAGTTCGACAGTATGTACCTATAAAAAATGTCATACATTTCATCAGAAAGAAGTGAAATGCACACATGGACTCGCTAACTTAGCATCGCCAAAGGAAAGTGTGAAGATTCAGTATTGGACAATTGGTCAATTTTTTTTTTCACCAAGAGCTCTCATTGCTTTACGTACGCAACACGACTAAATTGTAAAATATTACGTTATTGAAAACGAATGATTGAACTAAATGCAATAGACATACTATGAATTTTAAGTTTGGTTTATAAAGATGCAATTCCCTCCCCCATGAATTCATACGCTCGCATACATAATCAAAGCATACATACACATGAATATTACGTGTACGTACACTGTGGTACTTGCATGAACTATTTTCTTATAATCAATTTAACTCTCGCCCATCTGTTTAAATGTAAGTTTCATAACATCAATGAGTCTTCAGAACAGAAATTCATTCTTAAACACTGAGTACATACTTTTATCGTAATTTTCAGTCATTAATTTTCCGAAAGAAATATAAACTCTCTATGAAAGGAAAGAATTAGAACATAACGCAGATAATTTTCTTGAGATATTCATCCGGTCTATATATTTTGAATTACTTCCATACAATATATAAAGAGTTTGGAATTCTTTGGCGCGGGATTATCTCTGCAAGCAAATGCATTTTGGGCGCGAAGGTGTTTATCCAGTTGAATAATATTCTCTTGTAAAGGAAAAGAGGATAGATTTTCTGCTTTAGGAACTCTCAAATGTAGCTGCGTCATAACATTTTCCGCAACGCTTAATGGTTCTCTGAATACTTTGAGCTGTTAAAATGGGGCCAGAGAAAGTTAATTCTAACAGAAATTTGCTGGAGATAGGTGGAAACGTGTTAGTTTTAACTGTCTTTACTAATAGTCTGAATTACAAGATTGCAAGATGTGATTTTTAGCTTATTTTCTTCCCAAGTGGTACAAAGGACTTTCTTGGCTCGAGTTTACTGCTTACAGTGTATGTGTTTTGGGGGGAGTATAGTTAGTTTAGTTAGTCTCTTTTGATTTACGACACGTTGGCTTTCGAGTAGCCCTCAATTTACGTAACTTTAATGTTTGCTGTAGGGGAAAAATTGAATGTATCAGCATGTTGAATTGCGTTCCGATTTAGACTGAAGAGAATTTTTTTAAATGGTAGTGAAGTTTTAGAGTAGTTGTGAAAGGGTAAGATTTAAAGTTAAATGTAAATGAAAACTTAAAATACTGGAATTTTCTGCATATTGTAATGAGTCAAGGGGAGGTAGTTTTTGAATGATTGAATCAAACGAGGATTAAATAGTTTGGCCAAATTAGCACTTCAGTTGGATGCCACAATAGAGCTACATGGCATCGTATTTTGTAAACACCTAAACATGACTACGCATTAATAAGTAACTAAAGTAGATTTATTGTTATTGAAATCATATTTTACAATGGTCGGACAATAAAACAAAAAAAATTTTCAGTTAATACTGAAGTAAAATGCATCAGCAATTAGTGGGAAAAGGTCGTTTTTCTTAAGGGATAAGTTATTGCATTTATTTAACCCGTTTATGCCTAGCGTCCCTTTTTTGGGACGGCATTTTCGCTATTAGTCGAAAACGTTATTAATTTTTCCTAGCGTTTATTCATGAGCACCGAGCCTCAACTCTACAAAATATTTTAACATGACCCAGTAGGATGTTGATATTTCGATTTTTATGCATAATGATTTTAAAAAAAATCATCCCTTGTTCAAGAAGTTGACGTCAAAAATTTATCTATTGTTTGTGTTATCAGTAAAAATCGAAGAAAGTCGCAAAAATATCCAGGCACAAATGGGTTAAGGGGTAAAGGGATTGCGAACTAGACAGTGCTGGAAAATTGAGAATGCGTTATTAGCAATCGCAGCTTCTCGTCGTTCGTTGCTCCATATAATTTATCTCCTATTTCGAACTTTTTCTCTTTATGGTCCTTATTAACTGGGATACGGTACAGTTCAATCTTTTTAGGTAGGTGGAGATTTGTTCATGTGTGCTTTTGAGTTCATAGGCCGCATTGGTTCGCGAAGCCGCAGTTATACTTTTCTTTTAGTGTATGAGCGAAATGGTGATATAGGTCTTCGTCATCCTTAATTTCACAACTTCTTGTCTCGTCCTCCAAGCAGTTAAAAATGTGTTAGTCGGATGTTCTTCTCATCCGTTGAAACCAGGGCTTAATTTGCATAGGAGCTCAGCTCCTGTACTTCTTTTTTTCGGAGTGAATTTTTACATATTAGCTCCTGAATATTTCTCTCCGGAGCCCACCCCTACATTAATTCGAAAATTTACCACTTTTCACATAACAACCGATTTTAGCGCACAGACCAATCAGGGCTCGTTTCGCCTCGAACTAATCTGAGAGCCCTTAAGCCAACAAAGTTTGGGTCTCCTCTACTGTTTAGATTCCTTCATGCTAATTTCACGCAATTACATTTCGTGTCACTGCTGTGTGAGATATGTCCAAATACTATTACATGGGAAAATTTTTGAATTATCATTTTTTTAAAAGAAAGTACTACCGACTCCAGTATTGCAGGGGTCGTGGGGTTTACAGTAAACCCCCGTGATCAACATTAGTGTTTCAACATCAGCTGTATATCAGCGGTTCTCAACCGGTGCGGCGTGCCTTTTTAGGTGTAGGGGGCGAGGAAAACACGCGAAGAACAAATGATAATGCATGTTTTAAAAAATTATTTTGCATTTTGGAGTAAAAATAAGCATAAACATCTATTTGCGCTCAAAAGTTTTATTCAAACTTTACTGATAACATTAATTTGTTGAAAAAGCGATTGAAAGTTCACAGTTGAAGAATAAAAAAAGCAGTACATATGCATGTGGGTGGGGGATGTCATCTTAAGTTATTTGTTGGGGGGGGGCACAATGTTAAGAGGTCGGGAACCGCTGCTCTAGCGAGTATTAGGGATCCGGCACTTTCTTTTGGTAGAAATGAACCCCTGATTGAAACTGACATTGCAAGCGATACTTGGCGACTTGCTGTACCCAACTATTTTAGTGGTCTTAATTCGTTTGGGTGTCCCTTTGTACTAATTTACAATCGGCTATCTCTTTTTGTCTTTCCAATTAACTCTTTCCGCCCCACACATTTGTTGACTGGAAAAAACTTATAAGATGAGAAGTATATAATTTTAAAAGCAAATCACATTACCCTCCAACCACATAGATAAAAAAAGGAAATACAAAATAAATCACATAGATAACAAAGTTACGAATTTCAAGATTTTTACTCTGGCCAGAAATTAACTTTCAGTATTTTGTGTTCCTTCCCAAGAAAAAAACCTTCCTGGATTTTCCACCCCTCTAGTGGCTCTAACATTACGAATACATAATAAAGAAAAGCTATATTTAAACTAAAGTAATCATTATCAACAATTCACAAGCATATTTACTGGCTGTTTTTTAATGTTTTGAAAGTTTATGCTTTAGTACGATTTAAATTCCACTCTAAATTTCAAATCTAGTTGTGCTCCTTTGTAATATACAGGGTGTTCCAAGAAGGTGGTGGCATGCTTTAAATCTCTATCTAACAGAGGTGGGCAATGTGATTTGCAAAAAGTTCAAAGTAAAGTTGGACTGTTAAGAAAAAACTAATTTCGTAAACTTTCAAAGAGTTACTTTTTATATTTCTATGCGACCCCTAGTAAGGTGATGCACTTACACTACTAGCCATTAAAATTTCCACTCCAGGAAGAAATGTAGATAACAAAATGGTATTTATTGGACACATATATTATACTGTAAATAACAAGTGATTAAATTTGCAAGAAATTTGGGTGAATAGATCGTGAGAAATCAGTACCCGGAACAACCACCTCTGAAAGTAATAACAATACTTATACACGCCTGGGCATTGAGTCAGAGATTGGATGGCATGTACAGGTAAAGATGCCTATGCGGCTTCAATATGATGCCACAATTCATCAACCTTAGTACTGGCGTACGGTGACGTGCAAGTCTCTCGGCAACTATTGACTAGATGTTTTATGTTGGTGAGAGATCTGGAGAACGTGCTGGCCATGGCAGCAGACGAGTATCTTCCGTATCGAAGAAGGTCCGTACAATATTGGCAACAGGAGGACGTGCATTATCCTGCTGAAACGTAGGGTTTTGTAGGGCTCGAATAAAGGGTAGAGCCACAGGTCGTAACACATCACAAATGTAACGTCCGCTGCCCAAAGTGTCTACAATGCTAACAAGAGGTGACCGAGACGTGTATCCAATGGCAACTCACACCATCACGCCTGGTGATGGGCCAGTATGACTACGACGAACTCACGCTGCCAGTGTGCGTTCACCACGATGCCGCCAAACACGGATGCGACCATTCTGATGCTGTAAACAGAGCCTGGATTCATCTGAAAAAAAAAATGAAGTCTCGTCATTCTTACTCCCAGGTTCTTCGTTAACCCTTTGAGGCGCAACCCTTTCCCAATGCTGAAAAAAGGGCAGCCGTTGCCATCGCTCGACTTAACTACCAGAAAGATGGCGGACGATCGAAACATTCATCGCGTGCCACAGATCTGGATAGACACTTTTTTTGACAGCAGCTGGCTGTGCGCGCGCACAGCCAGCTGCGTCGAAAAAGGGTCTCTGGATCTGTGGCACGCGATGAACGTTTCGATCGTCCGCCCTCTCCCTGGTAGTTAAGTCGAGCGATGGCAACGGCTGCACTTTTTTCAGCTTTGGGCAATCTATCCAGCTGTTCTTACATTTTTCAGCAGATGCCAGTGCTGTTAAAAAGAATCGTGACCCTTTTTTTACGGGAAATGCCGTGCTAAAAAATAAAAGATTCTCGCGGAGCTAGGTCACCCGCCACTATTTTTATAGAAATCCAATCTATTCTTCGTGACTGGCAACAGCCAAAGCTTCAGAGTTGGGTGTTCCCAGAGCGGGAACACTGCGCGTTAAAGGGTTAAACCCACCATTGAAGGCGCTCCTGTCTGTGATGAAGCTTCAAATGTAGTCTCAGCCATGCTCTCCGAGCTGAGAGACCCTGCTGCTACAATCGTCTTCGAACTGTTCTTGCAGACGTTTGTTGTCTTGCAAACGACGTCATTTCTGGACTCGGGGGCTCGTGACGCGGCTGCACGATCCATTACGTCCATGCGGGTTACATGCCTGTCTTCTCTACTGCTAGTGTAGCGGGACATTGACATGCAGCACGGCATTCCGTATTACCGTCCTGAACCACAGATTCCATAATCTGCTAACTGTCATTGGATCTCGACCGACGCGAACAGCAATACCGCGATAGGATAAACCGCAATCCGTAGGCCACAAGTCGACCTTCAACCCTTTGAGGCGCAACCCTTTCCTCATGCTGTGCTGCACAGCCAGCTGTCGTCAAAAAAGGGTATCTCGATCTGTGGCACGCGATGAACGTTTCGGATCGTCCGCCATCTTGCTGGTAGTGAAGTCGAGCGATGGCAATGGCTGCCCTTTTTCCAGCATTGGGAAATCTATCCAGCTGTTCTCTCATTCTTCCATTTTTCAGCAGATGTCAGTGCTGTTAAAAAGAATCGTGACCATTTTTTATGGGAAATGACGTGCTAAAAAGTAAAGGATTACCGTGGAACTACGTCACCCGCCACTCTTTTTCTAGAAATCCAATCCTTTCTTCGTGACTGGCAACAGTCAAAACGTCAGAGTTTGGTGTTCCCAGAGCGAGAACACTGCGCGTTAAAGGGTTAAGTAAGAAACGTGCTGGTAAGTATTTCTACTAATTGCACGAGGCATCGCAACAGCTTTTCATCTGCTTTGTCTCAATTCGCAGAAAAGCTAATCATTTGCATATATTTGCATATATTTGCAGCTAATCATTGGTGTGGCAATTTTAATGGCCAGTAGTGTAATTTGAGAATTATGTCCAGAAAAATTGCAGAGATGTAAAGACAAATATGTTCTGACTTAAACCGTATTTCTGTGGATCTCGAAGGGAAAAAAAAAAAAACAAAACATCGGATTATCGCGTTCCAGGGTTTGAGCAGAAATTACGCAAGAAAATAATTTTCACACTCTAGCATTAAACGTTCACAATCAAATTCATTTATAGTCCCTGATCACCTTCTTTACATATCTTTCAGACGCTTTAAGATGAATAACTGAAATTTTGTCCATCGCCACACTAGTGTATGTGGAAATATTTTTGTTCGGATGTTGTGTGCAAATATAAGAAGTGGAACTTCTAAAAAATTAACAAGAGGAAATTTTCCTAACTTTGTCTTTTCTCATTTCCTTAATTTACATTATACGCTTCTCTGCAATGGATAAAGAATTAAAGCATGTTACCAACTTTTTAGGACACACTGTATACATTAACTTGAATATCAGAGTCCGTGTATGTATTTAGAGTATTATCACTTGAGTAAATTGTTTTCTCATAAAATGTAAGTAATTATTTTAATTTTGTGTGACTGGAATCTTTATAAGCATTTTTTTCTCGAATTATTAATTGCATAAGAAATTTGAAATGATTTTCTCTCATTTTACATTCCAAAGGGCTCAGGATATATCCCCCCCCCCGACCGAAATTTTTGGACTAGTGATGAAATTCCGTCTATTTATGCAGATATAAGTTCATATACCCCCACGGAAAAATTTTGAAGGCGAATATCCCTCCCCCGAAAAATTTTCCTGGCTACGCGCCTGGGCTAGAGAACCCAAATTTAAGCATTAAAATATTATTTAAAATGAAATTGCCCTTAAAATAAATTTTAATTATCAAATCTAGAAATGCAACGACTTCTAATGATTCAATTTTTAAAAAAAGGAAATAAAAGTAATCCGTGAATTTTCCTTGGCAGAAACGGGTAGCTGAGATTCTCTAGAATTCTAAGGAACGTTGCATGAAAATACCAGGGCTTTACCGAACAATTCGTGCTTAAACAACATTCCTGCCTTTTTCAGTAAAAATCCTCGTATTTTATACAACGTTCCTTGGAATTATTAAGTTCCATTTAAATAATCGGCAACTTAGCTGCCCAGTATTTGAAAGGAACATTCCTGGGTATTCTTTTACAGTTTTTCCTTAAAACTACTTCACTGTTTCATGTGAAATTCACGTTTGAATACGAACTTTTTCATATACAGGGTGAATCTAAACTCTTTGGGCAGAAGGGCAAGCGGTGATTAGGCACGTATAAGAAGTCAGAATCACATAGCAATGCGGTAACTTCGTATAGCTGTTAATAATCACCTCGAAAAAAGTGTCGAAACATCAGTGCTCTTTCCGACCCTTGTTTCGTCAGAAACTAATGTATTTTTCTCCGAAAACAGAAGACTAAAATGGATAGTTTAAAAATTCTTTTTTATTTCACGGATGAAATTTTTATAGACGAGCCTATTGTTTATGAAACTTGGTTAGGAAATTAGACGGACACTTCAATGCTTTTCCAAAAGTGATTATTACCGGGTAAGTTAAAACTGGGTTTTTCATCCCCATAGGTTGCTATGGGATTGTGATTCCTCATTGTGTTGCCCTATCACCCCTTAAAGTTTGGCCCAAGAGTTTAGATTCACCCTCGTATAGGGTGAGGTATAAAAATGTCCACACTGTTGTTTAACATTAGAACCGCGGTGTTTCAGATATACCGAACACCGCGGGCTGGGTCAAATTGACCCAACTTGCAGAATTCACGCTGCAATGCAACAATAATGTTATATTTCAACGGTAATGATATTAGTTCAATCTTAATATTCGTATCAAGTCTAATATTGCATTAAAAGTTAAAAAATAGTGTTGCTATAATTCTTATTAGAACCGCGTCGCTTGAGATAGGTATACCTAAAATCGTGGTATGGGTCAAATTGACCCGACTTGTAAAATTCACGTTGCAATGAAAATGACATAATGGTATGCTATTATACCATTTATTATGCCATTACCGTTCATTTTACGAATGATAATGACATTTATTTAATTTGAACTTCGGAATCCAGACTCGTGGGAAGTTTTGGGTCAAAATGACCCATTCCGCGATATCAGGTATACATATTAAAAACAAACAACTGATATAAGTTACGAGCTTAAATTTTTTACAGATAATTAATAGCATAAATTTAGGAAAAATCGTGATTTAAAAAAAATTCAGTTCCTAACTTTTTGTAAAAAACGGAATTAAATCTGGCTTTGGGTCAAAACGACGCATCCCGCGGTTCTATAGTTAATCATATTTTAAACTATTTAATTTTGGTATTATTTTTCTGAAAAAGCAGTGTTAAATTTGAAACTTTTATCGAATATTATCCTGAATATAAATAGATATATGCGCATTTAATATACTTTTCTGTGCCTTTATAAGTAGACTTTTTACTATGCATAATATGCAATCTAGACTTCTGATTCTATCTCCTAACAAATGCTGTTCGCTCGAAGGTGTTTATCCGGCTGAGTTATATTCTGTTATAAAGGAAGTGGCCAAATTTTCTGCTTAAAGAAACTTCAAATACGCTTGTGTCGCGGCATTTTCCGTAACATTTAACAGTCTCGAACACTTTCGGCCGTTAAAATGGTTTCCAAAACTTAATTTTAACCGTCGCAATATGTTAAATGGATATGGCGCATTCCATTAAATGGTCGTTGTTAAATTTTTGAAGCCAGATTCTGATAAAATGATTTCCACCGCTACATACTTAACTATTATTGTAATTAACCTTGTTTAAGACTATTTATTCTGTAAAGCTATCACAAGATCGCTTCCAATAACATTTTCTGTCTTGTCAAGAGTAAAATTTCAGAGGTCGATGTTTAGGTATGTTAAAATGTGTAAAACAATGTTTAGATACCGTAATTTCCGGAAGAAACGCCGCATCAGCATAAACGCCGCACTCGAAGAAAACAGGCCAAGAAAATTTAAAACTGTACAGAAACGCCGCATTGGCGTAAACGCCGCACTAAATTAAATTGCATGCACATGACCTTGAAACTCACAGTTGGAAAATTTTGCTCTGTGTCATGATGTATGGCATTTCATTTAAGAGAAAAAAATGAAATAAAATCATAATATAAAAATAAATTATTAAGTAAGAAATATGAAAATGTACTTACGTTCATGAATTTTGATAATTATCCGTTGAAGAAGTCCATATATACGTAACACTGATACTATGTTACTGCGAAAAAGGATCCAACAAAGAAAAAACAAAATGAATGAAAGATGAAAATTTCAAATTTAACTTTTGCTAAGAGAAATCAAAATTTACATTATGTGAAGCCGCCAAAGTCTGAATCTTCCGTATCAGAATTAAATAAATTTAGCATATCCTGATCTAAATCAAGATCCAAGTCTGCGACATCGTCAAAATCATTATCTGGGGGTATCATAGATTTATTATCTTGAGTTATGATTTCAGCTTCTCTGAAGCCTGAAACTATCGACGATATTTTTACAGACCTCCATGCACTTTCAACCCATTTCGCAACCTCTTCGTAAGATGCTCGTCGCATTTTGCCGCTTTTGGTGTAAGTGTGTAATCCTTCACTCATCCAAGATTCCCACAGCTTTCGGACTTCAGCTTTGAACGCTTTATTTACAGACAAATCTGACGGCTGTAATATCTTCGTCAATCCGCCGGGAATTATTGCTACGGTTGTAGACAATTTCTGACATCTATTTTTCACTGATTCTAACAAATGAGAACGCATGGAATCCATAATCAGCAATCCTTTTGGTTGAAAAAAGGATCCTTTACGACAATGCCAAATTTTTTGCAGCCACTCATGCATGATTGTTTCGTTCATCCATCCCTTCTCATTTGCACAAATAACTATGTTATTAGAAAAATCCCCCTTAGGAATTGTTTTCCTTTTAAATATTATCATTGGTTTTAGCTTGTCAACATTTGCGGCCCAAGCTAGCACGCATGTAAAAGATGTTTTCTCCTGTCCCGTTGTAAGCACGGATAACAGTTTTCGCACCAGTTTTATCAAAAGTTCTGTTGGCAGGAGAGTCAAAAGCTAACGGGGTTTCATCCATATTTATTATTTGTGATAGAAGTTTTTTTCTATTGAATATTATTTCTTACGTATTCCAAAAAGGATGATTTTTTTTCTTGCCAGTCCGTTGGTAGTTGTTGTCCAGCCGTTGTTCTGGTACGCACAGAAATTTTCTTTCTTTTCATGAATCTGCTGCACCAGCAGGGTCCTCCTTTGAAGTGCTTTATATCCAATTGTTGTGCCATAAGCTTCGCTTGTAAGCGAATTTTTACAGTCGAAATTGCCATTCCTTTTACTCTTTACTCCTTTATCCACTTTTCAAGGTCGTCTTCAAGAATTGGCCATTTTACAGTACCACTCCGTTTAGCACGTTTATGCTGTGGCATATTTTGGAGTTCTGACTTTTCGGTCCTCCATCGTCGTATGCAGCGTTCATCCACTTCAAATTCTCGAGCTGCTGCTCTATTTCCAATTTCCTCAGCACGAGAAATTACGTTAAGTTTAAAACTAGCTGTGTAACTTTTATGCCTTTTAGGAGCCATCCAGAAAAATTATGTTAAGCTTGTTTAACACTATATAATTCGACGTGTACCACGAGATGATAACCACGAGATCTACAGTGTTGTCAGTTGCCATGGCAGAAGAAAAATAAATGAATTCCCTAAAAATTTCCTCCCAAGAAATAAAATTTCCCCCATTTCCAAATGCCTAATGCAGTTTCGACCAAATCTACTTCTATGAACTGAGCTAGCAAACCTATTGGTCAGTTTTGGTTCACAAACGCACTGTAACATTACGCTGAACCGGCCGATTGGTTGCCTTTTACCTCACAAACGGCACTGTGAAGGCTTTTCCTACCCTTTTCCCCTATTCCTCATATATAGCTGAAAATTTTCTCGATCTGGCAACACCGATGTTGAAACTGAAAGAAAAGAAACTGGGACAATCATATAGGACGATTATCGATGCATTGTACAAGAGCAAAATGAAATTTGCCTGTAAGATAGCGCTGTAAATCATAATCATTAATTTTTTATTTTTCGTATGCGTGCGCACGTGGCGAGGGAGCTGCTTACGCTTGCGTCGTCAGAGGGCGCGAGAGCGCTAATTATTATAACGGGGTGCAGTATTTTCCTTTGAGATGCTGACATTGTTTCGCCGCTCTGCCGCTTGCCGATGATGGTTCTATAAACTCTTAGTCCGTGGAAATAAAGACTGTAGTTGACGACTTGGCTATTGTATCCATTTGCAAGATACGTGGAGGCGTGACAGTTTTCGGAAAGAATCACTGTGGATTTACAAAATAAGGGGAAGGGGAGAGGATGGGTTCTGAAAAATTCATTTAAGGACAGAGTTCCTCGAAATCTGACGATCTTCTACGTACAGAACCAAAGTGATAAGCTAATATTTGTTCATGTGAATGGATATTTTTTTTTTTTGGCACGTAAGCGCCGCATCGTTAGAAACGCCGCACCTGTTAAAATTTTACTTTTTAAACACGTAAACGCCGCGGCGTTTCTTCCGGAAATTACGGTAATTGCAAATTGCTCTACATCAGGCAAGAAATTTCACTTTATCGAGGTAACTTGAAAGGTTTTATCACTTTCATGCTGTGTATCGGTTTTTATATTCTCTACTAGCTGCGTGCCCATTCTTCGCACGGTAGGAAACGAAAAATTTCCTCACATGTGTAATTCGAATTCATTCCAGTGATGTGTAATCTAGAAAAAGCAAAATTATTTCACTCTTGACTTAAAATTTGCGTTATATATGTAATAACCTGAGATCATTGCAATATAATGGCACACACACACAAAAAAAACTATGTCAGCGTCATTCGGTATCAAAAAAGTGAAAATGAATTTGCAGTGAACTTCTCACTTTCAAAATGTCTTATTTCCTCAGACATGCTGTCTTTTAGGTTCACGTTTTAGCGTTAAATACCTCAGACACTTCATGAAATGGACATTTTTTTTTTAATTTTAAAAATACGTCACCCTCTCTTGCAACCCTTTACAAAAAGAAAAGAGATAAGAGATAAGACTGCGCTATTTATCAAGGCTTTAAAATTGTTTTTCTAGATTATGCAGTTTAATTTTTCTTCTCACAAATAAATCCAGTATTTATAAAAGGAAATCGAGCCAAGCAAAGAAATCGTCTGCTCGCGGGACCCGTTTTTATTTATTTTTTTCAACTGGCAATTTTAATCATTGTTACTGTATCCATGACAACCAAACCGCAAGATATCAAACCGAAACTCATAAGCAGGTACTTCTGAAATGAAAATCCTTCTTTACTTAAAAATTCGTAAAAATTCTCCTAATTTATATTTTTCCCCCGTTCTTCTTTTAAAAGTGGGCGAATTGTGTGTTCCGTCTTTTGCCCAAATATAAAAAGTTAATATGCAAGCTAATGTTTAGTCGTACTTTACTAACTTGAAGCTTTACACAATATTTATAGTGTGTTTGCAAGCTATATTTTACAAACTGATATTCCTTCACTAAATACAAAATTACATTTCTTTATGTAAATTTGGAAAAAAAAATCTAACTTTACAAAAGTTAATTTAAAATATAAATTAAACAAGTGGAAGATAAATATTTTTTTCACACGATTCAATAGCTCAGAATATAGCAGAAAAATTTCCCAAAATTTAGTTAACCTAGTCACTGCCACAATTCATATTGTAGGAAAGTTGCAGCGATTTTTGTTTCTTCAATCATTCTGGGAAGAATTAGACAAGTTTTATTTTAGCTGTAAAAAATATGATCCTATATTTCAATATGTTTGCTTTAATTTAAAGTTTCTTATTTGCTTAGATGCAAGTAATGACCTTTATTCTGTTGTCAAATTTTGTACAACTTGTAAGTTGGAATTCAAGAATTCTTCGAAGACACAGTGGTCCGCTGTATGTAAACCTATCTCTTTTTTTGAGAACATTTTGTTATTGCTTACTGCTTAATTAGGTGTTCCTTTTATCATTTAAGACTCACCAACCATTGCTCAGCAAAGAAGTTTGAAACATGTAAATGTGTTTCATCATTATAATTTTTTAAAATCTGCCCTCACCTGCGAAACTGCTTTCATATCTTCTGTTTTGAATATCTCAGCCCATATTTAAATTTTAAGCTCTTCCGACCCACCTTAAATATGACATCTTATATTAAAGGAAAATCTAATAATAATTAAAAAAAATCTACTAAGAAACGGCAAGTAAAGTACGCATTCTTAAATAATTATTCGAATGTTACAGTAGTATAGAATTGATACCACCCATAACTAAAGGTTATCAAGAAATTTTTAAGCACAAAGCATGTCCTGCAAGTTCTCTTCAGATACGTAACTTTTGAATAAAACAAAAATTATTTACAACTTTTACACACAAAAAAAAAAAATTGAATAACATTAAAATATTGTTTAACGGCAAACAAAAGTAAAATCTGTTTGTGAGTGTGAAAGCTAAAAATTTTCAGTACCGTTCTGTATTTAATTTATAGTTTTAATTAATAGGAAGAAAATTATTTTAAACAAAAATTGTCCTACTGAGCCTTCCTCTCCCCTACATTCGTGCCGTCAAATTTTTAAAAGAAAAATGGCAACCTTTCTTCCACTCTAAGAAACAACCCCTATCTGAGACTGTTACTTTTTAAGAAGTCGTGAAGAAATTTAACAGCTTTATTGAAAAATCCAAATAACTCTGATAGTGTCTACGTGTGTTAGTGTCTGCGTTGCAAAAATAGTATTTAACCCTTTGAGGCTCAACCCTTTCTCAATGCTGGAAAAAGGGCAGCCGTTGCCATCGCTCGACTTAACTAAGCAGCTTCTGTATAATTTTCTACATTCATGTTTAATCAAAATTTTAACCTTATCCATAAAGTATTAATACACTCTACAGTTTTGACCAATTCTTTATCTTAAATTACGTTAAAAAAAATATTACTTAGTTGGACAAAGGTTTACACCAGTTCTTAACCCTTTGAGGCGCAACCCTTTCCCAATGCTGAAAAAAGGGCAGCCGTTGTCATCGCTCGACTTAACTACCAGCAATATGGCTGTGCCGCACAGCCAGCTGCTTCAAAGAAAGGGTCTCTAGATCTGTGGCACACGATGAAGGTTTCGATCGTCCGCCCTCTTGCTGGTCGTTAAGTCTAGCGATGGCAACGGCTGTCCTTTTTTTCAGCATTGGGCTAACTATCCGGCTATTCTCGCATTCTTCCATTTTTCAGCAGATGCCAGTGCTGTTAAAAAGAATCGTGACCATTTTTTTTGACGGGAAAGGACGCGCTATAAAGGATTCTCATGGAGCTATGTCACCCGTAACTATTTTTATGAAAAATTCAATCTATTCTTCGTGACTGGCAACAGTCAAAACGTCAGAGTTGGGTGCTCTCAGAGCGGGAACACTTAGGGTTAAAAAGTCGTAAAGTAATTTAACAGCTTTATAAAAAAAAAAATCCACACACACAAATAACTCTGATAAAGTATTAGTGTCTATGTTGCAAAAAATAACATTAAAAACAATGTGCGACATCCACACCGCGACAGTTTTCGGAATTAAATAGATGTGCAACATCTCATGTACAAAACTAACAACCAGCTCTAAAAATCGTCGATAGAGAAGACATGCATGAAAATACTCAAATCCTTTTTTCTCGACATCGTAGGGTGAAGTATTTTATCCGCCTAAGAAAAATCGAGTGTTTTGTTATCCTTCCTTTTTCTTTCATGGCAGTTTCAGGAGAATGTGACACTCTCTTACCCCCTTTGAAGCCTAAAGGAAACTGACCACTGGAAAAACAGAAATGCATCAAGAGTGAAGTTTCGAGATGAAACGCGACACTCATTGCGTCCCATCCATCTTCCTTACTTCATGCGCCCTTAGGAAGTAGAGGGAGTAAAAAAAGGGGGGAAAAAAGAAATAAAGAAGTCCTTTTGTATATTATATGCGATATTTTAGTGCTCGCTGATGGTTATGGGTTGTTCTCTTTTTTTTGTACAAGCAAATACACTGAAAGTGAAATTCTAGCAAGAGGGGGGGAATATGCCGTTAAAGTTTTAATAGGGAAAAGCAACATTTTTGCACACATTCTCAAATTCTATAAATTCAATGTCGTATATAGCCATGTAATATTGAGGTGTGGGGAGTTGTTTCCTATTTCGTATATATTTTCAAACAGGTAATATTTGAATTTTATTGATTTTTTTGTGCGTGGGGGGGGGCGTCAGTTTAGCCTCCTTGCTCCTAGGAAGTTGCGCTTATGCTGTAGTGCTAATTTAACGACTCATCCATTGCTAATGGTGGAATTAACATTTAACAAATTGTTGCTAGTTTTGTGATTAGAATTAAAAATGAATCATTTGTTTAATTGCGAATCTATAATTATAGTATAGATTTTTAATCATAAAATTAATTTGATTAGCTCAATTGAAATTTAAATTCTGTTAAATTCACGCCCTAACTTGGACTTGTGGATGCAGACCGTATTTCCTGTTAGACCAGCATTTCTCAAGCTGTGGGGGGCGCCGCTAAGGGGAGCGCAGTGCGCTTGTAGGGAGGGGCGCGAGAAAAAACAAACAGCAAGTAGTGATGAATGTTTTTTTAAAAAGAATCATCTTATTTCTCATTTTTACTCAAAAATGTATAATTTTTCGCTTAAAATGTTCATTCAAACTTTACTCATAGCATTATTTTTTTAGAAAATTCGACTCAATGCCCATTGTTAAAGTTTAAAAAACTGAATGTATGCTGAAAAATGTGAGGGGGGGCGCCACTGTAAGTTAGCCTTTGTTGGAGGGGGGGGGCGGTTCTTAAAAGGTTGAGAACGGCTGTAATCTTTTTTCTTGTTGTTCGGATAACTGTCTTCTGAAATCATAAATGAAGCATAAAATTACGGTTCAGAATGACTAAGGACACCAGCATAGCGTACGGATAAGGCTACGGATGCACGCGAGACTACTTTTTTGCGAGACGAGACAGAGATTTACAGCTTTTTTGCGAGACCGGACACACATTTTTAACCTTACGATATAGGGATTTTTGCGAGACGAGACAAGCTTTTAGGCTATTTTGCGAGACGCGAGACGCTTATTTTTCGTCTCGCGTCCATCCCTAGATAAGGCATCGAACATGGTAAGCGGCCGAAGTGTGAAGGTGACGGGTTCGGGCATACCGCGAGAATATCGATTTCATGGTCTGGAGGTTTTCGGTGGCTTGTCTCCAGATGTAAGGGTTTGTAACGCGTATTTAAATTTACAAGGTCCTCTACTGGAGATATTCCCCTGTAGGCAGATGCTCTTCGTGTAGGCTTGCAAACACAAAATACAAAACATTCAAACACTCGTTTTATTTCATAGAATTTGAACAGATTTATGTTGTGGACTATTGTAGCCCCTAGCTTGAGAATTCACTGACACCTCAAAATTTTTTTATATTGCAGTGTTCTCTTTTGATGGGGATAAATTTGATTTACATTTGCTTAACTTTTATATAATCTAACAGGGTGCGTATTTTTCAAGCTTAGGCTGTTGCATTGTCTGTTCAGCACAAAAACTAATAACTTCTTTTCGTGTTGCGTGGCCATCGATCTAAAGGTTTAGAGTTTTGGGCGGTTTTCTCCAGTTTAACCTGAATGCGCCTTGTAACCCGTTAAAAAGTCCCTCGTTCGAGGCATCCCTCAGGCAGGTAGCTCTCTCTCTCGTGTAGCTTTGCCTTAATATACAATGCAATACACATTCTAGTAAATGCACATGCAGATTGGATACATTTAAAAATAATAGCTGGATTTCTTTTATTTGAATTCGAACAAAATTAAGATGCAATTGTAAATTGAATTTGTGTTCATCTGAGACGAAGCAGACAAAGTGAATTTATAATTATTTTGTAACTTTGATGGAAAATGTTAAATAGGAACCCCTCGAAAAAAAATCTTAGGCACCTGTTTACCTGAAGTTTTCCCAAATCTGGCTAGTTTTAATAATCCAATCAAATATCATTTTCTTTTTATATTGGTTAATCTTTAATCAGTTGTCAATCGCGATTCACAATCGTTTTTAATTGTAAAATCGACAATTACTAATTCATAAATTGTTAATTGCAAGGTTTCAGATTAAACGATTAAATTTTAATCGTTAGTTGTTCCCACGATTACATTTTGGCCAATACTGATTTTGTGTACTTTAGTTTATTCGTTGCGCACTTAATAGTACCTATGGAAATGAAAATTCTGCGGAAATGTATTTATTTTTTAATTAAATTTCCAAAAAAATTAAAGGAGAGTAATTGTGGTATTCTGTAGGAGCATTGTTCGTCTTCTGTATTTCACTATCTGTGCATATGGTTAGAGTATATGCAAACTCACGTCAACATGTTATAGACTGTTACGTAAAAAAAAAAAAAGCTCAACCGATAACACAAAGATTGAAAAAATTTGAAAATGTCGCAGTCACTACTACTCATAATTTTTGAGAAGTAATATTTTGAGACTTTACTACAAAATTCTATCCTCTGAAATTAAAAAATAAGCAATTTATTTTTGCTATATTTAATTACAAACAATAAGATTTAAAATATTCAAGTATCTAACTGGAATAATTTACGGGTATTTAACGTAATAATTTACGAAGCGTTAACATTAACTACTTAAAATTGAATATATTAAATATTTATTTATCCTTTTAAATTTTTAATATAGTTCTGTTAAAACTAATATTTTTTCTACAATTTGAAGTATGTTAATACAAGTATGTTAATACATTATAATAACACATTATTCTTGATCGGTTTAATCAGATTTCCTGATTGCGAATACGTATCGAAGAGTCCTATAAAAATGCAAAATTTTGAAAAACAGTAGGATTAATATTTGTATAATTACAATAGTCTCAACTTAAAAAATACATATGCAATTTATATTGATCACTTAGAAAACCAATTTTCTTATTTTAATCGTCTTTTTCTTACTATTTTTGGAAAAACCTATTTTCAAGTTTACGTATTTATACGAACACACACAACTTTGATTTGAAACGAACATGGGTTATGTTCATTTCTTTGTAGCCTCTTATTTTGGGAAATATCTCCAAACATGTCCAATGATTGATTAAACAAAATATTTTAGTTACAAATATTTTCTACACAGATTTTGGTTTACGTCGTCTCAAACATCTAATTTAGCAATGTTTCACGGGTGAAAAAGATATTAATGAGTTGTGGACAAAGTTTCATGTACAAAACTTGACGTCATTACCTCGCGGATAGTGTGAAAAGGAAGATTGATAGGGTTCCATTCATTTCCCCAATTTCATGGAACCTCTCCTCTTTCATCTTGATCTTGTTTTGCAGGAATGGACACTGGTAAATTATTGACCTTCTACTTCCTTCTTTCTTTATTTTATTTTATTTATTTATTTATTTATTTATTTATTTTTTTGGACGAGAATGACTATCGGTCATCGACTTTGGTAGGATAACATGAAATTGTTAACATTATTAATGTACTTCCTTCTTTATTTTATTTTATTTATTTATTTATTTATTTATTTATTTATTTATTTATTTTTTGACGAGAATGGCTATCGGTCATCGACTTTGGTAGGATAACATGAAATTGTTAACATTATTAATGCAGCGCATTGCGTAGGTTTTATTTTTCGACAAAATTTTATGCTTATGACTGAAAAAGAGGATATTTTGCTTTAGCCCTTTGAGGCGCAGACCTTTCCCAATGCTGAAAAAAGGGCAGCCGTTGCCATCGCTCGACTTAACTACCAGCAAGAGGGCGGGCGATCGAAACGTTCATCGCGTGCCACAGATCCAGAGACCCTTTTTTGACGACAGCTGGCTGTGCAGAGGCTGTGCTGGTAGTTAAGTCGAGCGATGGCAACGGCTGCCTTTTTTTTCAGCATTGCGCAATCTATCCGGCTGTTCTCGCTTTCTTCCATTTTTCAGCAGATGTCAGTGCTGTTAAAAATAATCTTTTTACGGGAAAGGATAACATGAAATTGTTAAAATTATTAATGCAGCGCATTGCGTGGGTTTTATTTCTCGACAAAACTTTATGCTTATGACTGAAAAAGAGGATATTTTGCTTTAGCCCTTTGAGGCGCAACCCTTTCCCAATGCTGAAAAAAGGGCAGCCGTTGCCATCGCTCGAATTAACTACCAGCAAGAGGGCGGGCGATCGAAACGTTCATCGCGTGCCACAGATACAGACACCCTTTTTTGACGACAGCTGGCTGTGCAGAG
Source organism: Cheiracanthium punctorium (assembly GCA_038373885.1). Taxonomy (NCBI): domain Eukaryota; kingdom Metazoa; phylum Arthropoda; class Arachnida; order Araneae; family Cheiracanthiidae; genus Cheiracanthium; species Cheiracanthium punctorium. The sequence continues at coordinate 172,005 of JAWZYV010012520.1, forward strand.
GCTGTGCTGGTAGTTAAGTCGAGCGATGGCAACGGCTGCCCTTTTTTCAGCATTGGGCAATCTATCCGTCTGTTCTCGCATTCTTCCATTTTTCAGCAGATGTCAGTGCTGTTAAAAATAATCTTTTTACTGGAAATTCTCGTGGAGCTATATCACCCGCAACTATTTTTACACAATTCAAATCTATTCTTCGTGACTGGCAACAGTCAAAACGTCGGAGTTTGGTGTTCCCAGGGCGGGAACACTGGGCGTTAAAGGGTTAATGCAATGAACTGGCTGTGCGGCACAGCCAGCTGTCGTCAAAAAAAAGTCTCTCGATCTGTGGCACGCGATGAACGTTTCGATCGTCCGCCATCTTGCTGGTGGTTAAGTCGAGCAATGGCAACGAATGTTTTTTTTCAGCATTGGGCAATCAATCCAGCTGTTCTCGCATGCTTCCCTTTTTCAGCAGATGTCAGTGCTGTTTAAAAATAATCGTGGCCATTTTTTGACGGGAAATGGAGTGCTAAAAAGTAGAGGATTCTCGTGGAGCTATGTCACCCGCCACTATTTTTATAGAAATCCAATCTATTCTTCGTGACTGGCAACAGTCGAAACGTCAGAGTTTGGGGTTCCCAGAGCGGGCACACTGCGCCTTAAACTGTTATGGAAACAGATTCCAATGATGGCGTAGTGGCAGTATACCACGTGGATATGGAATGCGTAAAGTACTAAAATGCAGTACTGAAATTTAGTCGAGAAAAATGAATTTTTGTTTCGGTGAAAATGGTTCCAAAATTTTAATCCTCGTTACAATGACCGGGTAAATTTCGGGGATGGGGTCATTATACATTTTTAATCAAGCAGGGGCGTAGCCACGGGGGAGTTAGGGGGGTCATAACCCACCCCCCATGGGGAATTTTTTGCCATGCAAAATGTATATTCTTCACTACATTATTACACACATCTATACATATAGAGTTGTAGTAGTCGTAACTCCCCCCCCATGAAAAATTTCTGGCTACGCCCCTGAAGTCTACGTAAATTAGCTTTCAATCCTCGTTATTTACATTAGTCTGAACTAAACATATCATTTTAGCCCCTTTTGGGAAATATTATTGTTGAATTTTTACGCGTTATAGCTTCCGACATTATTACTCGAACTCCAGGTACTAAATCACAAATTATTGTCCCACTTGTACATGCAGATTGTAAATGATTATTATAAAAATATAAGCAAACACAAAAAATCTTTATTAATATCTATTATTAAGAATTATTTTTCTTTTAATTATTTATTATTTATCATCTGAGTCCTGCAGTAAGTTATTGATTATAAAATCGGTAACAGGTGAGGAAACAGAGAGCGAAGATATTCGATTTGGGTACCGTGGTACCAGTTATTTATAAAAAATACGAATCTGGCTGGAGATTAACGCAAGGGTTAAGAGTAGGGAATGCAAACCCGATCCCGTGGGACGGGATCCCGCAAAAATATTTGCGGGACTAGTCCCGCGGGATTACGATCCTGATCCCACGGGATTGATACTGAGAAATAAATTACTTTTTATTAAATTTTCACACCGTTTTCCCAATCAATAGACGGAAAATTTTTGAATAATCATGTCTCTTATCTAACAATAAACGAATCAATAATTAAAAATTTTAATTAAGTTTTATTACTTTCCGAACATGTACCATGTAAGGAAAGTATTGTAATCATGAAAAAATTCGAATTCGAGATTTTGGTGTATTGACACGTTTTGGGGTCTTCTGAATTCATTTATGCTATTTTTACGAGATGTGTGTGTGTGTGTGTGTGTGTGTGTGTGTGTGTGTGTGCGTGTGTGTGTGTGTGTGTGTGTGTGTTTGTGTGTATGTGAGTGAAGACGATAGCTCCTGAACGGGGCATTCGATTGAGCGCAAATTGGGTATATATGTTATAAACCACCGTCGCAAGACCGGTATTGATTTTGGTGTGTATAGGACTTATAGTTTTTCTACAGGGCTACGACAAGGATTTCTTTTACATGATGTCCTATGGGGGAAAATTCTTGAAAGTGCGCTAGCGTTTAAACAGTACATTAGATTGAGCTCAAATTGGGTATACATGTTATAAACCACCATCGTAAGACCGGTATTGATTTTGATGTGTATAGGACTTATAGTTTTTCTACAGGGCTACGACAAAGATTTCTTTTACATTATGGCCTATGGGGAGAAATTCTTGAAAGTGCGCTAGCGTTTAAACGGCGCATTCGATTGAGCTTCAAATTGGTATATATGTTTGAATGATTCATCGATTAAAATTTATTTAAATTCTTGGTAATTATCTTAATCGTAAGTGTTCGGAATGTCGAGTGGAGTCACTCCAGATTTTTTTTTTTTTTTTAATTGTGTTCTAATAAAAGTCTGGATCCAACATCTAAATCTAAACATTGTAATCTAAATTTTTCGCAAACTTACCTCTCCCAAATGAACTGAAATATTTCATACTAATTGATCTCTTAGCAAACAGTCAAGAATCAATTATAAAAGTTTTCATTTTAGTTTTTAATTGTTTTTAATTCACAGTTTTAATTATCTTACTAAAGTTAAATCTAGACTAAGGAAATGATTCACTGGATTGGTTCGATTTTGTACGTTCTTTTTCCAGCAACTCAGAAAATAACGTAAGTATGTGAATGTATTTATAAATTGTATTTTTCTGTAAATTCCTGATTTTTAGCAACTAACATAACTAATACTAATATATTATGACATAACTTAACATATCATTCTGAAAATCATTCCTAATTTTCATATTTCTGTCAGTTATTGCATAAATTATCTCATAAGATTAATTATTTTTATTAAAGTTAGCTTTATAGTGCTTAAAATCTTACGTTTTTTTACCTTTTCTCTGTTGAAATGAAGCCCTAGCTAAATGAAAGTCAATCCCGCGGGATTGCAGGATCCCGCGGGATCAATAAATCTCAATCCCGAAATCCCGCAAGAAGAAAAACAGTGCGGGATTGCATTCCCTAGTTACATTAAGCTAACTTTAATTAATAATTAATTAATAATTAATTAAAAATTTAATTAATAATTAATAATTAATTAAATTAAATTAATAATTAATAATTAATTAATAATTAAATTTAATTAATTAATAAAGCTAACTTTAATTATTATTAAAGTTAGCTTTATAGTGCTTAAAATCTTTTTTACCTTTCGTTTTTTTACCTTTTCTCTGTTGAAATGAAGCCCTAGCTAAATCAAATATCAATCCCGCGGGATCCCGGAATTCCGCGGGATCAATAAATCTCAATCCCGAAATCCCGCAAGAAGAAAAACAGCGCGGGATTGCATTCCTTGGTTAAGAGTAAGTTGCCTGTATTCCCGCTTGAACATTCCGTGGCTTAATTGTTAAGGTGCTCGACCGGCCGAGAGGCTAAAGAGACTGAACATGACAGATGGATGGCATGTGAAGGGCCCGAGTTCAGCCCGTTGCGCGGCCTTCGATCTAGCGGTCAGGTGTTTCGGGCTGTTTTCTCCAGACGTAATGTGAACACGCTTTTCAACTTGTCAAAAAGTTCTTTGCCCAAGTCACTCCATCACGCATCAGTACCTATAATTAATTCACTTATTGGAAAAATGTACTTATTCATTATTTAATTATTAATATATGTTTATATATTTTTTTTCATTACTTTAAATTTTACTATTCCAAGTCCAATATTTTTTATAATTTATTACAGTTATTACTATTTCAATAGTAAAACGTTTTTTAAATTCAAATATTATTGAATATGATTAAAAATTATGGATATATAAAGTACAAAGTTGCTGTGCAAAACTTAACCCTTTGAGGCGCAACCCTTTCCCAATGCTGGAAAAAGGGCAGCCGTTGCCATCGCTCGACTTAACGACCAGCAAGATGGCGTACGATCGAAACGTTCATCGCGTGCCACAGATCTAGAGACCCTTTTTTGACGACAGCTGGCTGTGCTCACCAACTGCGTAAAAAAAAAAGGGTCTCTAGACCTTTGGCACGCGATGAACGTTTCGATCGTCCGCCATCTTGCTGGTCGTTAAGTCGAGCGATGGCAACGGCTGCCCTTTTTCCATCATTGGTCAATCTAACCCAGCTGTTCTCGCGTTCTTCCATTTTTCGGCAGATGTCAGTGCTGTTAAAAAGGATCGTGACCATTTGTTTTACGGGAAAGGACGTGCTAAAAAGTAAAGAATTCTCGTGGAGTTATGTCACCCGCAACTATTTTTATAGAAATCCAATCTATTCTTCGTGACGGGCAACAGTCAAAACGTTAGAGTTGGTTGTTCCCAGAGCGGGATCACTGCGCCTTAAAGGGTTAATGGAGTATGGGAATTGCTCAAACAACAGCCAATTTGCTACTTTGGTAAATTTTTATCAATTCGAGATCAGAACTCCAATAATTTTAATATAGAAGTCAAATTACATTCGTTATTTTATGTAACCAAATCAAATTTCATGTTCTTCTGGGAACGCGCGGAAACTTTTGGCATTCAAAAGATTTCATTTTGTGTAAGCAGCCATTCTTATATCCATAAAGACGATTTATTTGTGAAAAAAAATAGCTAGGTAATCTAGAAAATCTATGTTAAGGGAATTGGAATCACACTTTCCTTTCAAAGCCTGATGAGCGGGATGAGTATGACGTCCTATCCATTTCAACAGCTCATTTTGTCATGCAAGTGATTCAATTTTTTAACTCTCAGAAATAAATGTTAGTTGAAGGGGGCAAAAAAAAAATGCTTAAAAATTAAAGAACCGGTGGATTTTCAGATTTGTAAAGGGGCACAAATTGTTTTCTATATTTTTACACGTAATTATGAAAACTTTCAAGCGATCCTATAACACTTTGAGGCGCAACCCTTTCCCAGTGCTGAAAAAAAGGGCAGCCGTTGCCATCGCTCGACTTAACTACCAGCAAGATGGAGGACTTGCTGGTAGTTAAGTCGAGCGATGGCAACGGCCGCCCTTTTTTCAGCACTGGGCACTCTATACAGCTGTTCTCGCATTCTTCCATTTTTCAGCAGATATCAGTGCATACGTTGTGTGCTGTTAAAAAGAATCGTGACCCTTTTTGGACGGGAAATGACGTGCTAAAAAGTAAAAGATTCTCGTGGAGCTATGTCACCCGCAACTATTTTTATGGAAATCAAATCTATTTTTCGTGACTAGCAGCAGTCAAAACGTCAGAGTTTGGTGTTCCCAGAGCGGGAACACCGCGCGTTAAAGGGATAAACGGTGTAGATGACGCTTTTTCTGCTTTTAATTCGTTTTGAACTTTTTATCTCAGAGTAATAGTGAATATATATATATATATATATATATATATATATATATATATATATATATATATATATATATATATTGAAGTGCTTCCCCGGAATGGTTACAGAGTGAGTCAGGGATCATTGTAACTATATAGTAGGATATAACAAACGCTTTTATTATGGTAGTTCATTTGACAAGAAGAAAAATTATTTTTAAATGTAAAGACATCGATAAAGTATGGTGGAGCTAAAATTGTCTTGGCGTTTTTCATTAGTAGTAAATCTGAATAAACAAATTTGCGACTGTCGAAGATAAATTATTTCTTATTTCACAAATTCAGTACAATCTCTTCACATAGCAAAATAGTTTTCTGTCCACGTAATCATCACATGTAATAATAGAAATCACGTATGTTATTGAAATCTGCATTTCTATATTCTCCGAGGGAGAAAAATGCCATAAAATTTGCATTTTTCTCTTCAAAAATCTTCAAATTTCATTTGAAGCACGTCTTGACGTCTGTCAGACGCATGCGATATTTTCAAGAACTCTCAAAATCCATATAAAAATCGATGATATATACATATTTTTCTCTTCTGTTTTGTAGTAAAAATGATTGTAAAAAAAATAATAATGCGGGATTTTTTCGGGAAACCCTCGCAACAGTTGTATATCAAAACTAATGTAATTTTTTGAGATCCTGTAAAAAGAGATTAAAATACCATTTAAATTCTTTAAATGAAGATTAAGCAGGTAGTAATTCGAGATGCGAACCTTAACTGCTGGCTTTGTATTTTTTTCAAAACTGATATTGATTTGCAAAACAGAAGGGTGTGAAAAGTAAAATATAATATAATATTACAGTAAAGTATAGCAGTTATATTATTTATATAAATATTATTTATACAAAACTTAATGAAAAACACATAAAATATCAAAAAATATCACCGACTAAGATTTACCCAAGTGACCAATAATTGCTCCAGTAAACTAGGGTTATAAATCAGCCTATTTAAAAGTTAATTTTCAAAATAATGAAGAAAAATTGCATGAATGCATGAAAAGCTTAGACCATTTGCAATTAGAAAACAACATTAAATTAATTGTTTTTTCAAAAATATTTCAGACATAAAACTTAAGAAATAATCATGATGTTCAGAGACAATCTTTTTTTAAGATGCTTTTATAGTAATGTATTTTTTTCTCTTATTTGCTTCATAGTTACATTATTTTTGAACTTCATATAAGAAAATAGATTGTATAAGAATGACTTGTCATAATTTAGCTGTTTTTTTAAAAAAATGATTTAACGCTATAAAGTGGGCGACACTATTTACCCCGAAAAAAGAGTGACACACAATTTCTTCACGTGACCCTATGTAGTAATCGAAATTGTGCTTGCATTAAAATGTAGCTAAACGTGTTACAGATCGTAATACGTTGAAATTCTTTTGAACACTCTCGTGGAACTTAAAGTGATGCAAACAATATTTTCGATGTGGAACTTTTATTTTGTAATCCTTGATGATGCATAAATTTGAAACATCAGAGTATCTCTAAAACGTATTTAAGAATGATTAATCATAGAGTGCATTGTACTGGAATTTTTTCTAGTACTCCTACGAAGAACTATAAAAGCTGGATGCTATTGTGGTATTAAGGCCAATTATCTACACGAAGGGTATTGGCCTTTGGGTGTGGGGGCCCTCCGTGGGGGTCTTTCTAATTGGTCGTAACCCAAATTTATGCTAAGTTTCGGGGAAAACCACGGAAAACTCCGAACGCTTAGGTCGGCGGAAGCGACCTGGTTTCGAACCAGGCACCTTCCGTCTCCCAGTTCAGTTCCTAAAGCTCTATGCAACTGGTGGGCACTATAAAAGCAAGATGCGCACCACTCTCAACAGGGTACATGGTACAGTACATAGTAGAGATAGATGCTAGACTATTTTTTGCTAGGGAGACACATATATACACTTTTTTTGTGAGACAAGCATTTTGACATTAAAATATAAGAATTTTGCGAAACGAGACGAAAGTTTTTTGGCTGTTTTGTGAGTAGTGAGAGGCCTATTTTTATTTTTAATCTCGAGTCCATTCCTTGTACATCGAAATAACATTATAAATTTTCTAGTAATCTATAGATAATAACTACAGTTAGCGAACTGACGGACAAACAGACAAACCAAAATCACATACCGACTCTGTTCGAAAATTACAAAAAATTACTATGGACTCAAGTTCAGAGCACAAAATGAAGTTTAATTCTACTCATCGGATGTTTAAGTACAGTTTTGACAGCGATTTGTCGTTCGTTAAATTTTATTTTGGTACATACTTCGTAGTTTTAGGCATACTTGAGAAATATAAATAACCAGAATCCTTTATATTTTTTGCAGGAACAAACACCTAAGCGCCTTCAAGGAACACATCTGAAACTGAAGGTGAACAGGATGATTTGCAGTAAAATTTAGTATTGCAGGTATTAATTTTAGTATTAAGTGGCCATTTACATACTAACATATAATTAGTTATGTTTTACTTATTTTAACTTTTTCGTCATATTTTTGAATATACAAATCCGTGCTTGACATAATTTATACTTGTTTTTATGAGCCTACTAAACTTTTTACGTCCCGTGCTTTAAGAATTTTGAAAACAATTTGTCCGTAAATCTCAACCTACTCAAAATTTAATTTAACGCCTTTCAGTTTAAGTTGTGTGACTATATAAAATGTCATTAAACTTCATTCCATTCACTTTATATGTCACCGCTTGATAATTACGCATTTTGATAAAATTTTTGCAAAATCTCAATCTAATCAAAATTTTTGAAAAGTTCAGAGCCTAAATTTTAAGTTTAGGGATTACGTATCAGGTCACCAAATTTCATTTAATTTTCTTACGCCATTTTTGCATGATGCCTGCCCGAACAAAATAAGAACATACGGACAATTTGTTTTGTTTGTTTGTGTGATTATGACAATGCTACGCTAGAGCGATCTTCCCAGGATGGACATTGCCTTGGATAGGAAGACTTTCCAAGGGGTTCTAACGCGTATTCACGTTACATCTGGAGAAAACCTACCAAAAGTCCAGACCGTTAGATCGACAGCCGCGCGAATCATCGCGGACAGATCAACAGGCGTGTCTTTCTTTGGTGGCAAATGTAACATTTGTAGCTGAAAATGATTTTCATGATTGGTTAGTTATATGAAAAAGATAATATTTTTTCAGCTCCGCAGTTATTTATTATCAGATAACAAATAAAGGCATCATAGTTTAATTTTGAAAATACTGTTCTTTTTCGGTGTGAATAACGTGACACTGAAACTTCCAAATTTTTCGTGTCACAGCTCTTAAATAACCAATGTTACCAGCATTTAATTAAGTATCAAAGCAAAAACTAATGTTTGTTTATGACCCTATCATGCATTCTCTAAAGCTGAAAAAAAGTTATCTTTATTTTGAGTCAGTCATGAAAATCATTTTCATTTTTAATTCTTTTTTTATTGACGTAGAAGGATCTAGACCTACTTCTTTCGACGGCCGTACTGGGGGTCTCAAGTATTTGAAATGTTTAGAAATTGAGAAATTTCTGAATTCCAAGTATGTAGAATTAAATATGTATTTCTGAATTCCAAGTAATATAATGTGTAGACAAATCTAAATGTATTTATACAGAAAGTAATCTGTACTCTAGTTTAAATGAATAAATTTAAATCTAGTTTTAATAGAATTATATTTCCATTATTTTTAAATTCTGGTTAAACTCGGGACGATTGAAAACATTCCATTAATTTCTAATGTAATCATTTATCTGTAAAAGTACTATTTCTGTTTGAACTGTTACTAGAAATGTAAAGTGTAACTTTAAATGACAGAGAAGGTTAGCTAAATTTACTAAATCAAAATTACAAATAATGCTGTTCAGACCATTTGACCATCATTGCAAATTGACCTAAATAAAGTTGTCTATCGTACGACCGTCAAAGATTTAAAAGGAAATAAAGATTTCTTCATAGTTAAGAGAAAAGAGATTTCATTACCAGTCACCCCCCGCCCTTTAAATACACACAACACAAGCACTCTTGAAATTCCTTATATTTCAATGATCTTTCCAATCAGCATATAAAAAAAGCTAGGCCAGCTATGTGACACTTCCGTTTCGTATCACTTCAAAGCAAGTTTTATTTACCACCATTACCATTAGATTTAAAAATGCAAATCAAAAATTTATTAAAACCCGCATCGTTGATGGTGCTGTAAAAGAATAGATATATTTTAGAAATATTTTATAAATAAGTAAAACCATTCAAGAAAACGACCAACGCTACTTTAAGAATCTGAAAAATCTACCTTTTACCAGATTTTAGCATTTTTTTCTCATGTTTAACTTGCTCTATTTATGGAGAAAAACATCGTGTCGCATCTACGTCATACTAGTTTTTATTTTCAAACGTACTGATTTGCAATTTTAGGAATTTATGGATTAATTTTACTTATCAAAAAATATAAATTTAACACAATCAGACCATTACAATTGAAAAAAATGTACAAATATATTTAAAAATGTTAGGAGGAAAATGCGATACTTCAAAAAAGCTGAAAATCCACCAGTCGTGCTATTTCGAACGGCAGAAATTTGCTTAACACTAGAACCGCGGGATGGGTCATTTTGACTCAAAACCAGATTTGATTCCGTTTGTTTCAAAAAGTTACGAACTGAAATTTTTAAAAAATCGTGACTTTTCCTAACTTTATGTTATTAATTATCTGTAAGAAAATTTAAGCTCGTAACTTTAACATTTTTTTTTTTTTTAATATGTATACCTGATATCGCGGAATGGGTCATTTTGACCCAAAATTTCCCTCGAGTCTAGATTCCGAAGTTCAAATTAAATAAATGTCATTATCATTCATAAAATGAAAGGTAATGACATAATAAATGGTATAATAGCACACCATTATGTCATTTTCATTGCAAAGAGAATTTTACAAGTCAGGTCAATTTGACCCATACCGCGGTTTTAGGTATACCTATCTCAAGCGACGCGGTTCTAATAAGAATTATAGAAACACTATCTTTGTACTTTTAATGTAATATTATACTTAATACGAATGTTAAGATTGAACTAATATCATTACCGTTGAAATTAAACATTATTGTTGCATTGCAACGTGAATTCTGCAAGTTGGGTCAATTTGACCCAGCCCGCGGTTTTAGGTATATCTGAAACACCGCGGTTCTAGTGTTAAAACTAATCCTCTCAAAAAACTACTCGGAATCAATCAGATTTTTGCTGCTGGAAGCTGAATTTAGAATTAATTTGACAATTTAAATGGCAATAATGCTGTTTCGTTGAATATAATGATTAAAATATAATATAAAGTTAATAAATGCCACTCAAAAATCTGGTGTTGAAAGATGATATAAATAAAACGTATAATAACGCACATAAAAAGGTACTTTTATACGAGTACGATTGTTTCGGCCGAAAAAATCTTCCGTCTTCTTCAGCTGTCTGCACACTGTCTCTAAGACAGTTATCTTCCTATCAAAATTTCATTCATTCATTTATTTATTATAATTTTAAAGTAGCATTCTTTTACTGCGATAACAACTTTACATTATTTTTTCCATTTCGTAAACGTTCAGAAGTCTACCACTTTAGATTTGATTCATAATCAATAGCTACGTTTTCCCACGAACGTTATTGGCACATGATTATAAAAACCTCACATAGTTCATTACATTCTATGCATAATTTGCAAAATAGACAAAAATTAACATTAAAAATCTGCGTAAATTTCAAATACACCCTAAATATTGATCAAACGAGAAACTGTTTGAATTTCATCAAACTGTAATTTAACCAAAATAAGTTTCTCGGCATGCATCATAAGAATGCCGCGCAACTGTTATTTACATCGAATATAAATCAACCGCAGAAATGAAAATAAATATATATTTTTTACAGAGTTCTGTGAAAATCTGCCATGAAAAATATATATTTATTTATTATGAGACTTCAAAATTTCATGCACCACGGTACTGTGTTCTTTCTCACCCACCCCATCCCTTCTGAATATGTCACCCGCTTATGCACTTGTCAAGCCGCGCCTGAGAAACTTCTGACCGAAGGTTCAAGTGTTTTATTTTCCCCGACATCTGGAATCTAAGTTTTGAAAATCTGGATATGTTTGAAAAGTCATAAAAACGGTATATTAATATAAAGAAATAAACGTCGTAGGTATCTTTGTGGAATCCTTTCGAATCTAGGAATTTGGGAGCATTATTGGTATTTTAAACGGCTTTTAAATGCACTCGAACAATGAACATAAGCTTTAGTTGTGTTGTTTTGCGTATTACGGCAAAACTGCACGAGGGGTATCTGCCCAGGATTGGGGGGTGCCTTGTTCAGAGGATTATCTAAGATAGTTCTAACGCGTATTCACGTTACATCAGGAGAAAACGGACCAGACTTCCAAACCGTTTAATAGACAGCCGCTCGATGTGACCTGTAAATAAGTTATTTGCTTGGTATTTTAAACTATTGAATTGCGTTGTGACATGTATATCCAGGTTCGATTGCACTTAGTTGCAGTAAAGAAAAAAAGACATTGAATGCTGAAAACAATTTATTTAAAATATACTATTGAAACAGAATTATAACGGGCGGTGGTGGCTCAGCGAAAATAAAAAAGAGCGTCCTATATGGACGGTGAAATTCAGGTGGAATGATTTAAAAATTACGCCAGCACAGAATTACACATTGGCGAGAACAATAACTTGGCTGAGATTAATAACGCCAATTCCAGAGCAACCCTAACAGTTAATCCAATAAAATTACAATGACGTAATCGTGAGCCAATAATTTTAAAATCGTCGCAGGGAACAACTAAATAACTTACGCCAGCAGGATGCCAAGAGGAAACTCAAAAAGGCCGTTGATTTTGCAAACGGACACAATATAATCTATTTTTAGCACACCGGTCTGAAGAGACGAAACAATTAAAAACAAAAAGAATAGTGCATACAGGGAAAAGTAAATATACAGATTTAAAAGCCGAAATGTCAGAAATATGAGAACAGAAGTGATTTAGAATTCTTTAATTTGGATAGATTACATTAAAGAAAGCCAAAGTAAATGATTATTAAATTAGATATGTGATCTTCATCACAGGACCCGAACCCGGGACTTTTACACTTCAGCTGTCTGACATTTTGAGTGTCTTACGCAGATGGCCTTGGTGGGGGCCCATAAGTCTTACATTTCAAAATTACATTAATTGAAACTATAAATTTTGACATACCAGGTAGCGAGATTATTTTAAACATTTTCCCCATATTGATCAATATTTAAGTAATTTAAATTAAGTACTCTACGCAAATTTAAGCTAGACATCACAGAACATTACATCAATTCAATTTTGTAATAAGAACTAACACGCCAGTAGAATATCATTGTATACATACGTCAATGCATAGTGACACAATGTTCCTACTCCTGGGTCAATTCTTAGCAGCTTCATGGGGAAACATTTACATACGTTTTTATTACTGGAACAGCAAATATATTTCGCGTAAGCTTTATCAGTCGTATATCATAAAGATTAAAAGCTACATAAAAAATAGAAAGACAATGCTAAGTAATAAATAGAATTAATTATGGTCAATAGTTCAATGTTCTCAAACTGAAAATTCATAAAACCAAACGAACCTGCATTTAAACAAGTTGTTGACATCAAGAAAAATTAATAATAATAAAAAAATTGTGCCATTTTATAAATATATGTATATATATATATATATATATAATAAAAACATTATATTAATAAATAGTAAAAAAAATTATATTAATAATAAAAAAAATTTGCCATTATTTATTTATATATATATATATATATATATATATATATAATGGCACAATTTTTTTATTATTAAATTTTCTTGATGTCAACAACTTGTTTAAATACAGGTTCTTTTGGTTTTATAAATTTTCAGTTTAAGAACATTTAATTATTGACCATAATTAATTCTATTTTTTACTTAGCATTGTCAGATTATAGCAATTATCAGATTTAAATATATAATATATATATATATTTAAATCTGATAATTAATTATAAATCAAATAATTTTAGTAAAAGAGGGAAAAAAGTAGTGAGAACCATTGCAGATATAACAACTTATTTTATTAAATATATATATATATGTTTGGATCTATCTTACATATAAGGAATACAAAGCTTAATGATCTTTCTAAACTGGTTCTAAGTGGTCTGAAAAATGATGAATGAGTTTAAAAAATGATTAATGTTCAATACCAATCATCAATCATTTTTAATCAGCTCGGGTAGATAAGACAGTATTAGATTAGCTCATTCGCTTTCATTAAAAATATAGTATCGATGAATATTTATGCTGGTTTAAGATCGAGGAGATACTGGTCAATTCGACAGCCACAAAAAAAATTCAGAAGCTATTAAAATTTTCTAAGATACTTATGTTTGACGGTGCGAGATCTATGCAAGATAATTTTGCAAAATTTTTCTCCCACGCGTTTATTTCATAAATTAACTATTTGTACGGTAACAAATTCGTTATAATTTTGAGTTAATATTAGTAAAGAATCCAAAACAATTCAAAAAAATGCATATTTATATATTTACTTCAAAGTCTTTTTACTGTTCTTTACGGTGCACAAGTATTCAATTAACCCTTCGAGGCTCAACCCTTTCCCAATGCTGATAAAAGGGCAGACCCTTTTTTTGAAGCAGCTGGCTGTGCGGCACAGCCAGCTGCGTCGAAAAACGGTGTATAGATCTGTGGCACGCGATGAACGTTTTGATCGCCGTCATAGTGCTGGTCGTTAAGTCGAACGATGGCAACGGCTGCCCTTTTTTCAGCACTGGGTAATCTATCCAGCTGTTCTCGCATTCTTCCATTTTTCAGCAGATGCCAATGCTGTTAAATATAATCGTGACCATTTTTTACGGGAAATGACGTGCTAAAAAGTAAAGGAGTCTCATGGAACTGTGTCACCCGCAACTATTTTTATAGAAATCCAATCTATTCTTCGTGACTGGCAACAGTCAAAACGTCAGAGTTTGGTGTTCCCAGTTCACGTTAAAGGGTTAATGCAAGCAATAAATATTAAATTCAATATAAAGGAATACTTTTTACAAAGGAATAATAATTTATTTTAATGCTCTTTTAATATAATGTTACTGTCATCTATCTTCATTAATAAAGATTGTTAAGGCCATATCAATCTTCATTTATAAAATCAATACGGGACAAACATACTGTACAAAATTAAACGTATGTTTGAAAAACGAAACACATACAAGTTTAAACATTTTTAATGTGTGTGTATTTATATTCAATACACACACTTTTTCAGTGGGAAAACATTTTAATTCGACCTACGAAAAAAAAAATAAAGCGGTTTTCGGATATATTGTTATGCAAGTCAAAAGAGCAGTAAAATATTTTTTTTTTTTTTTACTTCTAAAATTAAGCGTTTTTCTTTAATACGAGGCTCTACACGAACAGAATTTTCAAATAGTGGAAGTTTCACAAAAAAGCTTTAAACTCGCTTTTATGCGATATAACTATTGGTAAAACTTCTAACAGGGAAGTCATCAATCACTTTTGAATTTCGCAGAGATTAAAAAGGAGAGAGTTTATTTTTTTTTGCACGCATGAGCTGTTTATAATTGTTTAGAAAGACATTCGGAATCATAGCTTCTCATAACGTGGAGAAGGTATCTTTAGAGGATAGAAATAATACATCTAGATGCAAATAGAGCACTATGCGTTCTTCATGTGATGTAAATAATATTAACATGGCATTGAGCACGTGTTGTGTAAAAAAAATAAAATGTCGATTAACCTTTACAGATACGGAAATTTAATATTCATCTGGCATTAAAATAAATTAAGGTGGGTTGAATAAATGCTAAATGAAGATTTAGAAAAGCCCACTCTCTTGCATAAAAGTGTTTATTAATCCAAAGATATTTTTTTTCTGCGCCTAAAACTAACAGTTATTTAAATGTGCCTTATGACGTAGGGCAGGATTTACTAAATTTTCAAAGTTTCTTGAGTTTGTAAAGTTCATTTAACCCTTTAACGCGCAGTGTTCCCGCTCTGGGAACACCGAACTCTGACGTTTTGACTGTTGCCAGTCACGAAGAATAGATTGGATTTCTATAAAAATAGTTGCAGGTGACAGAGCTCCACGAGAATCCTTTACTTTTTAGCACTCCATTTCCCGTAAAAAAAATTATCACGATTATTTTTAACAGCACTGACATCTGCTGAAAAATTGAAGAATGCCAGAACAGCTGGATAGATTGCCCAATACTGGGAAAAGGGTAGATGTTGCCATCGCTCGGCTTAACTACTAGCAAGATGGCGGACGATCGAAACATTCATCGCGTGCCACAGATCTAGATCATCAAATCCGTTAATTTTCGGCCTTTTATCACATAATAGCTACTAAATCAAATCAAATAAAATAAAATAAAATTAAGAGACATGTGCGGTTACTCAGTACAAATTATCTGCCTCTCTTAAAAATAATGAATTAGATTCTTTTTTTTTTTAATTGCGTAGATTTTTGTTCACGCATCATGTTGGTCATGCTTAAGTGAACAACAACATGAAATTTAGTGTCATGATGTGTGGTTATTGAACTTAAACATCGATTTTTCTTCTTTCTCTTAAATATGAATTAATTTTACGAAAATTAATACAATTTTGTGAAATTTTTTGCAGTGCATCAACCAATCAAGAGAATAGAATAAAATTAGTATCATTGGAGGTGGTCCGTTAAACTATAGGAGTCAGAATACTTGAACATTTCTTATAAATCTTAAGATTTTGTGATAATTGCGCAGACGTTTGTGCCATTGCTGAAGAAAGGCAATGGAATAGAACGAACTTTGAAATTATGTTTGATGGCAAGTTAATTAATTTAAACTAAGTATGCCAAAATTGTTTTAATTATTTCCAAAATTGTAAGATAAGGATGCTATAACTTTAAAACAATGATCGAAATAATATAGTAAAAGTAAAATATAAACATTTAGATAAGACAAAATTTCTGGTAAGTGACTGAAAAATGAATTTGAAATATTCGGTAGAGAAAGTCTTTTCACATTTCACTGCATTATTATACTTTCGACAGAAAAAAGAGTTTTACAGTCAAGGTAAGTTCATGAACCTACTTGGTTAGTACTTGGATAGTACTTGGGCTTTTATTTGTGCCAGAGCATATTTTATAAATTTCACAGGGGAAAAGAAAATCTGAGAAAGATGATTTTAAATTATATAAAAGGTAATGCAGTGGTAAAAGATAGTGGAAATTTTAATCGGTTGTTACTTTTTGCTTTGAATGGCAAAGTTTTTTTTCCCCTCTCTTAATGCATATGACTACCCAAAAAAGCCCTATTTTGTGAAAATATTCGATAAATCTTTTATCGATATTATTATCGATAAATCTTTGAATCCTAATCGTGTTCATTTTTCTTTAGACTCTAACTAGAAGCTGAGATATACGAGAAATAATAAATTGAAAGGATAGTATTTTGTACAATATCAAAATATTTAAACACGTTCGTTTTTTTCATAAATTTTCGTTAAGATAAATGCCGGATCTCATAATGTGTCTGTTTTTAACTTCAAATTTTGCTAGCATATATCGACTATTATCATTATTAGCTGTGATATAAATCAGAATATAATATTTCTGTTTCTTATATTTATGACCATTTTTTAATGAAAAAGTACCGAAATTTTATATAAAAACTAAAATATTTTCATAATTATTGAACATTTACAAGCATTTTGTTTCTTAGCAGAGTTGAATAAGTTATTTATTGTATAAATATTATTAAAAATATTCATCAGAAATGGATGCAAGAGGTGTGACGTAACTGCTGTTTTACACGAAAATTTCACATGATTTTTCCTATAGTTCAAAGTTTACAATGAATTTCATTAGAACTAAGTTTGAATTTTTATTTTTATATCCCTATTTTAATTAAAAACATGGATTTTTCATTAAAAGCCGATGGTTGAATCATATCTTAAGACATTTAAATGTATTTTATATAATACATTTAGCGGTTATAATAGAGGTTTTGATTCATTTCTGTACCTTTCGGGTTGGTCTTATATCAATTTCGTGAAATTCTAATACTATGATCAAAAACAAAATAATGGCACAATCAGCACATAAACGAATGTATCGAGCAAGTCTTTAAGGGTGCCAGGATGTTCAAGTTACTTATTTTTAGAATATACAATCTTATTTCTAGATAAAAAAAAGTGTGTGCGTGTAATCTTTACGCGCGATTGAAGTAAAACTTCTTTGACGTTTACGACACATATCACTGAAATCATTAAATTTTAACTTAAAATAAATATATTATAGTTTAATTATATTTATTATTCATGTACTTTACAACGATTATATACATGTTATATTCATATTATTCATTGGAAATAGGTACTTGAATGTCATCCTAATTTTTTATGTATGAAATTATGGGTTTTTGATAACTATGATGTGAAACATAAATTTTACCCTCTAAATTTGCTACTTTTCTTGAAAATACAGCATCTATCGTTGTACCGAAACGCGTTGCTGATTGAAGTCGAGAAGTATTCATAGTTGGATCAAACTTTTCTTTTAAAAAATCAACTGACGACTGAGATTCTTGAAAGCGAAAATTAACATTAAAATCTCCAGTAAGAATCATCGGTAATCCATGATAATTATTTAGAATCCAGGAAGTGTCCATGTTGTAGTATTATTCTTTAACTGTTTTCTTATACCATTGTTCCGTCAGGAGTTTGGTTTTGAATGGAAGGAATGCCCAGTGTCTAGTATTATACTTTAACTGTGTTCTTTAACTGATATTTTCCTCTGTTTGTTGGGTACGAATGCAGGTAGTGTAATTTTTTTTTTTTTGTGTGTGTGTGTGTTTTTCTATCGCAGTGTTCTTAAGCGTTGATTTCGTCTGCTGGTAGTTTTCGAATTATTATTCTGTATCCGTGTTTTTAAACTGCAGGTTCTGTCTATTGTTTGGGATTGATTGCGGCCAGGGTCCGTTTCTTTGTGGTGTTCCATCCCCATGTTAAAGCGTTGCTCCGTCTTGAGGTTGGATTAGAATCCACGGAGTGTCCATTTGTTATTCTTTTATTTTGTTCTTAAACCCTTTGCAGCCAGTGTTTGTTTCTTTGTGGTGTTACATACCCGTGTTCTTAAACCGTTGTTCCGTCTGGATATCGGGTTAGCACCCAGGAAGTGTCCGTGTTGAACTATTATTCTTTCACTGTTTTCTTAAAACGTTTTCCCGTAGGGTTTGAATCGAGAGAATGTCTATGTTGTGGTATTTTTCTTTAACTGCTTTCGTAAACTGGTGTTTTCTTCTGTCGGTTGGTATCGAATGCACGCATGGGCGCCGGCAGAATATTTCCCAGGGGGGGCAAAGACTACTTCAACGTATGGTTACCATGTTCAAAAGACCAAAAAAGCAATTAAAAACACTGATTACAAAAATCCAGGGGGGCATTGCCCCCCCTGGATTTTTGTACTATGTACCCCCTGGAACTATGCTGCCGGCACCCATGAATGCACGTAGGATCTATTATTGCGTTTTTCTATGGCAGTGTTCTGAAACCTTTGTTTATCTCTGCTGGTTTTGCTCGAAGTATTATTCTGTTTAAAAATTTACATTTGGCTCATTATTATAAATAACTCAAAAACACATGAGCAATATTAAAAGATTACATACTATTTAAGTACAGACAAACAATATTTATGTATCATGGCAACCAATCATGTCAAGTTTTAACTCATAATTCCATTAATATTGTAATAATGCTATTGAAAACACGTGAGTAAAGCAACGGAGTTTGGACCACGGAATGTACCATTGTGCCACTTTCTGTATTCGGTGTGTAGGCCTTGTTTATCGGAGGTGACGGGTTGGGTCGCCGCCGGTAGCAACAGTTAGAGACCAGCAGGTTCGCCGCCTGTTCAGCGAAAGGCTTCCCATAGTGGCTCTGAGAAGAGCCGGTTCACTTATCCACTGAACAGAGTCATCACACAAAATCTTGCTTCAAAAGAGGTAGGGAGTAATGTGACGTGCAGGGAGCACAGTCGACGTTCGCAGGAACGAACGCCTGAGAGCTGTTCCTCAAATGAAGAAAGCAAGGGGGGGAAAAGATACGTGACTTCCTTTACTGAGTGTTACTTCCGTCAGAAAAAAAATCTGAGTTACTCCCTAGTGGCGCCTAAAGAAGTTTTACTTCAAAAACTTCTTTTTCAACTGAAAATCTTTGCATACAAGTTCAACATAAAATATTATCAAATTAACAGTAAATACACGTAAACTGTTCTTTACAGTCACGTAGTATGCAAAAATGTCGCTCACTGAAATCTTTGTTCCTAGAAAAAAATTGCAAAAGCA
Organism: Cheiracanthium punctorium; assembly: GCA_038373885.1. Lineage (NCBI taxonomy): Eukaryota > Metazoa > Arthropoda > Arachnida > Araneae > Cheiracanthiidae > Cheiracanthium > Cheiracanthium punctorium. The sequence continues at coordinate 191,776 of JAWZYV010012520.1, forward strand.
AATTCTTCACACTTATCCAAAATTCATTAGAAGTAATAAACATTAAATATGATAAAACTATATTAATATTTATGTAGTAATGTATAGGATTCCAAAACACCTTTCATTTCATATTATTTGTTAATACAGCATACATTTCGGCTAACTCTTTCGATTTTATCCGAAGATATTCCACCGCTAATTTTTGCTTAGCAATTTAAGCGTAGAGTAAGTCCAAATTTTTAATGTGAAATAAAACTGTCAAGAAATTGTGGTGGAAAGTCTTCTGATAAAATTTTCATTTCATACGTCATTTTAACGGAAATTTATTATGGTGTGGTATTTTACGTTTTTAAATTTAATTAAATGTCTTGCGTCTTAAAGTAAAATGTGGTACGAAATACGATATTTGTACTTATGAACACAAAATAACGGGTATAGGTTCAAATTTTATATCAAGTTAAAGTTTATGTTATGCATTAGCCAAAAACTATTGTACCCAGAAACGTTATCTACAGACCTGCTTTCTACACATTCAAAATAATAATTTTATTTAAGGTAAGGGCACGTGCAGCTGACCATGAACCAATAGTTGACGCTTTACTATGAAACATGAAATAATACATCAGTCGAACTTAGTGTATGTAGTAACCATGTACAACTGTAGTTGGGGTTCAATTACTGGTTCATGGTCAACAAATACCGGTGCTCTTACCTTACGTAAATAAATTTTATGCTGAAATTCTAAAATTACCAATAACATTATAAATGGAAAATTTAAACCAGAATAAGTAAAAATGTGTTCAACGGTACAATCAGATTATTCGATATTACATATAGCAGATACATAAATTAGTATTTTGTTCAACAATTTTAGCACAAAATTTGTTATTAACAACCTTTACTATAAACAAATGTTAATGTAGTTTATTTTTATAGCACGAATGCATTGGTTCTTAATATAAAATGTAAATCAACTTTTCTTGTTTTTAAACGTATAATTTTGCTACTCTTCCATAATTTATTAATTCTAATAATGGTTTCAAAATAAAACTTTAGTAAAATTAAATATTCAGACTTGGTTTTAACTATCATAACGTGAATAAAACATATTTAAACTGTTAACACATTTTAAAATTTTAATGTGCAACAACAGTATAACTGTAGTTAGGTTTAATAATATAAGCACTGGAAACAAAAGTTAGAGTAGTACATTAGGTATGACAGATGAAATAATGTATCGTCAAAAAATTAAATATATTAAGCACGTCAACTATTCATTGTGGAAGAAAAATGACAGGTAATTTCTATATAAACTGTCACTGACACAAAATAAATTTAGAGAGTCGCAGAATATAACTACCGGGAAAATTTTTCCAGACAAAAGTCGTTGCCAAGTAGAAATTGGATGTTGCCCGGATGTCATCCATCTTCCTTTTTAACTTTTGCACAAACTAACTTTGTGTCAGTGGCTCACAGCTGCGCTTCTTTTGTTTTATTCTATTCGAGGGTATCGTAGGAATGCATTTCATTCTCGCACTTGAAATTTCCGCTTCATTGTAAATACTTCCCACGTGGGACATTTTGGAGCGTCCCTGTTTGCTCCAGTAAAACGATATTTAAAGTAATTATAAATGGAGTTACATTATTTGGCACTTGGATGATTATCTCTCTTTAGTATGATTAACCCTTTGTATGGCAGTGATGTAGAGTTGCTACGTATGAGTTAACCCTTTAACGCGCAGTGATCCCGCTCTGGGAACACCCAACTCTGACGTTTTGACTGTTGCCAGTCACGAAGAATAGATTGGATTTCTATAAAAATAGTTGCGAGTGACATAGCTCCACGAGAATCTCTTACTTTTTAGCACGTCATGTCCCGTAAAAAAATGGTCGCGATTCTTTTTAACAGCACTGACATCTGCTGAAAAATGGAAGAATGCGAGAACAGCCGGTTAGATTGTCCAGTGTTGAAAAAAGGGCAGCCGTTTCCATCGCTCGACTTCACTACCAGCAAGATGGCGGACGATCGAAACGTTCATCGTGTGCCACAGACCGAGAGACCCTTTTTTGACGCAGCTGGCTGTGCGCGGACACAGCCAGCTGCGTCACCGGACCTGATTATGATCTGTTAAATGTTTATGACTGTTAAACCGGACCTGATTATGACCAAAAGGGCGACCCGTGCATTTATGAATTTGCCCCCCCCCCCCATCTATGAAATTTGCTTTATTTTTCATAAAATTTTATTATAAAAAATAAACAACATTTGAAATTGGGGGCCATTTCGTGCCGGGGGTCCTGGGCAAAGTCCCGATTTGCCCATGTGATAATAGGGCCCTGGTGCTAAATACGCCAATCTGACAAGAATTATGCGTGAAAATTTATGGAGAGCTGATTTAGTGGCAACCATAAAGTGAAATGATTATCGTTTATGTTAATGCGTAAATTGCAAAGAATCACCATAGAGTAAAAGACGACATTCGTGGAAAATATCTAAATCGTTTCTTTAAATTAAGCATTAACGGTTGCAAAACGAAAATAAATTGTATTGATATCAGTAAAAGATAGTATAAGTAAGTAGATATTCTAAGGCAATATTGAACAAAGCGCAATATACCGCATTAATAAATATTTCGTGAAACTAAGTCTTCTATTCATTTTTCAACAGCCGTATTACATCACAGCTAATTAAACATTAAGTAATTCTACGTCGCGTTAATATATCCCGCGGTAGTTTCAACAGAAAAGACTCTAACAGAACTATATTTTTTCGTGCAGATTCTGTTTTGTCACAAGTAGTTATGATTACATTTCAGGTAAATGTTCTCTTCTTGCCTTGCAAAGAGTGGGTACACAACTATTTAACTATAAAATAAAACGATTCTCCACATCATGTAGTATCTAAAGTATTAATGGCATAACTTAAATCTAAAAAAGAGTATGATGTAGAAATGAGACATTTTGAAAGTTAGAAATTTTTAGGAACCGTGACGCTTTTCTTTTTCTGATTGCCAATGACACCGACATAGTTTTTTGTTTCATAATATTAACAATGGTCTCAGGTCAGTACTTATACTACCTTTACAAATAACTAATGAGTAACTTTACGCCAAGAGTCAAATCATTTTTCTTATTTTTAGATTCTAAATCACTGGAATCAATTCGAACTATACATGTAAGATAAAGTTTCGTTCCCTATCGTGCGGAGAACGGGCACGCAGCTAGTATTTTATAAATGAAATCGACGTAAGAATTTTGGGTTGTACTCTAATCCGGCAATAAAAAATACGATCCATATATTTTCATCATTATGTATTTTAAGGATTGAAAAAATAATCTCGGCTTAAATTGTTCAAAAACACATTATTAACACTTTTATATGCTACAGATATATTTTCACGGATTAAAAAATGACAAACCTTTTCATTGAACCATTACAAACACATTTGGGTCAATAAATTTAACATGAATTACAAACCTGGAAAATATAAACACTTTCAGTGTCTTTATAATCCGTTTTTGCACATTTCATTATTATTTTTTTAATTCAAGTTATTGCGATATAAAGAGCCAATGATTTTTAAATAAGGAACGCTTGTGTTTGTTGATATGTATTTATTTTTTTCTCCCCTCTAAAGATAACTTATTCAAGTTGTTGAGATATAAAAGGCCAATGTTATTGAAATAAGGAATGTCTGTGTTTGTTGATATGTATTTATTTTTTTCTCCCCTCTAAAGATAACTTATTCAAGTTGTTGAGATATAAAGGGCCATTTTTTTAAAAAAATAAGGAATGCTTCTGTTTGAATATCTTTCTACACAATTATAAACTACTCAAGCGCGCAGAAAAAATAAACTATACCCTTTCGATCTTTGAGAATGTCACAGTAAAACCATTCTTTTATTTTATCTACATGTATTTTCCATTACGACAAGACTGCTTATCATTTTAATCGAACACTGTTATTAAAGCGATATTTATTTCTGTGTAGCAGCTTTTTTACGCTAAAAATGAGGATAAATCGAAAACCCATTTTTAGGTGAAAAATGCGTTGATAATAATAATGGGTAGGGAAAAAAAAAAAAAAACTGAAATATTCTAGGTCCTCAATACACCTGCCCGATTCTTTCAAGGAATGGATCAATACTGTCCTTGACAAACTTGGAGTAATGAAAAATAATGTACTGCAGCTACTCCATACACGCGCCTGGGATTAAAAGAGAAGATGATGTATTGGTTCTATAAATCTCTTTTGATTTGTCTGTGATGATCAATACACGGGAGAAATTTATCCGCAGATTATCGACACGTATTTTCGAACAGACCTTAAAAGTTTTTACTTTTCGATGTTTTCAGAGTTTCTTACAGAGGTGACGTGGGAGGGGTGAAACTGAAATTTTTCTTTGGTTACAGATCTAAGTATTTGTTTAGACTGTTTATTCTAAATTTGGGTGTGCAGGACAAGTGTTCAGAAAACAGATAGATTTGGATGTAAGTGAAGTAAATCTGAATGTCGCCAAACCATTAGAAAATGGTATAGAAAAAGTTACTTTGCCGGCAACTGATGAATACAACTCATTAAACTATTAAAATGAGACGGCTGAATTGAAATAGCAAAATAAGTTCTTTTAAAAACCATTTAAATTATTATACATATTTATACAAAATTTTTATTTTACAAAATTTAGAACTCAACTTTACAAACTATTTACACTAAAACCTGCATTTCTAGTTCGCTTTAAATATCCATCTAATCTATACTAAACACATAATAACAACTACGAGCTGTTCTATTTTTTATTATATTTGTTCTTTTATCCGCCGTTGCCAATCGTTTTTAAAGAGAGTATAATCAATTCATCTGACTCCATGGCAACCTGGGACCATGGAGTCGGTTACTTATTTCAATGGCAACTTGGTGCAACACTGAATCTGGAAACAGAAATTGTAGCGTATTAGATTGATTGTGGGATTAAGACCAATTATTTACGGAGGGATTTAAGTCGAAAAGGAGGGGGGGGAGGGTTACCCTCCGTGGGGGAGTGTCTAAATGATCCTTGCTCGTATTTAAGCGAAGTTTCAGAGAAAACCACGGAAAACTCAGAACGGTTAGGTCGACGTGTGAGACCTGGAGTTGAACTATACATTTTCCATCTGTCAGTTCAAAGCGCAATTGCGCTTGGCCACTGGTAGGGATTAACGTATTAGAAACAAGAAATTTTCAGGTAAAATTTAAAAAGAAATATATTGACATCACACGACTTTTATTACATCTATTTATTTATGTACTTTTTTGATGCATTTCAAACTGACCAACTGCGAAAAAGTGACCATTTTAGATCACCCGGAACGGCCGCTCATGTACGCTAATTTATGAATAGTGATTGGTCCAAATTAAATAACTACTAGAAAATTTGAATTCCTTTTTTCGCTGAATGTCTACCAATTAAGGGAAGTTTTTTAAAGTTCGTTAATCTATTAGTTTTCGCATATGAAAATTTCTCTAAGCTACTAAATCTGTTTATAAGAAATTTGGCCTGTTTGTGCGTTTTTTTAACAAGGATGCTAGATGGGACCACGTTTTACAAAAATTTTAACCTGTGTGTAGTAGGGGATGAAAAAGAATCTTTTTACATACCGAGGGTCATCTCAAAGAGATACATGAAATTCTCGCTGTAAAATATTACATTCAACACCTAAAAATCAATTTCAGAACATTGAATATCGTCGTCCAAGGAGGGTAAATGGTAATAACTGGAGAAGATGGCTGTTTTTCAAGAAGAAAGTAATATATAGATAAATAAATAAATAAATCTAATATTCTTGTTTTAAAATGCAACAAATTTGAATCCTATTTTTAAGCACAGCTAGTTTGCAGTTAATTTCTTTCTTTTTTTAAAATTTTATGTAAAAAAATACTTTCTGGTCTTTCTAATAAATATACATTTCTAAAAAATATTAAATGCAAATAATTTCGAAATTATTTTCATGAAATAAACAAATATCTAACGTTACTCTAGAAGTAGCTTCACTAAATTTTAGTTCGTTTTTTTTCCCCCTCCGGCGTCATCAAAAAGTGCATCAACAAAGCAATTTTTTTTCCCCTTTCACCTTCTAACATAATTTATAGACGACGCAGTAATAATTTAAGGTTACAAATTATCCCCTACTAATTCCGATCTGATCGTATTACATCTTTTCCCGAGATCATATTTTATTGCTGGGGGTACAAGTGTTGATGCCACTAAACTGTAATCAATACTTGTTTGAGGAGATTCCCAAGCAAGTTTGTAACGGAAAATAATGTTTATTGCTCTGAAATCTGTGAGATTAAATGCCGGATGATGTATTACACAATAAATCTTTGTTCGCTTCTTTGGGATACTTTTGAGAATCGCAAGGTTCCGAAAGCTGAAAAAGTTTCTTCGAAACTTTCTAGTTGTCACCGGAGATATTAGACTTTTCAAACGACAAAACGATTTTAATTACAGTTGATGGGAAAACTATTTCAGAAGAAAACGGCTGAGTTACCAAAAGCTATTACTTGACTTAAATTATGTGCTTCGTAATTTTTGTTAGCGAATCGTTCTGAATTCACGAAATCTAGCGGTCATCTTTTATTATCTATATTTCCTTACATTTATAAATGAGTATTATTAAGAAGTAATTTAAAATAGATATGAATTTGTTCAAACAGATCTAACATCTGATATTGATTAATCGTATTATAATTTGGAAAGATTTAAGAACTGTTCTTATTTTAATTTGCATATTCTGCATAGATAAAATTTTGGCTATCTATTTCTTTATGAAAAATGCTTAATAGTTATATCGATAAAACATTTAATATTTCTTCCATTATCCCTTTCCGGTGCAAGAACTTTTATTGTATTTTATCGTTTATGCAGATGCCTGGAGTAATAGTTAAATTTCTCATGTGAATTTAATGAAGCATGGGTAATTTTCCTGTAAAATATCGATAACATTTTTATACATATGCATGAATATGTATATGCATGACAATTCATATGCATGAATATGAACGAAATAAAAGAAAGTGCACCCATCATACAGAATATTAATTATGTTCTAATTGAAGCGTACCAAAAAGATATAGTTTCCCGAATCACATTCAAAACTAACATACAAATATATATACGAGAACTGTCCCCTTACAGATATGAGACGAGATTTGTCTGGTATCTGGTAACATTTCAGCTTATGAATGCTGGGACTATAAGGAACTTGTATTTAAAGAAGAAAAGGGGGGAAATAGTAGTTGGATAAAGAGTTGTAAACATTTCTGAAGAATAAATATTTCCTTTGTTATTTGACTCCCAAGTATAAATGTCTAACATGCAGCGATATAGTATGTATTTTGAGAAACTAAATGCTGTATTTCAAATGTTATTTTCCATACAAAATGAATAATTAAATAATGCAAAATAGTTGAAATATTTAAAACTTTGTAAAATAGCACTCATAAAGCCGCATATAATACTATGCACCTTCATGCGTGCCATTTTAAAATGTTTAATTATTTCATCTTTTAAAAACCAGTTTATTTTCGAGTATTTTTAGTTAATGCCTATTTGCAAACGAATGCAAGATTCTTATTTTATGGAAAACAATGATTTAAAAACCCCCAAAAAGAAAATTTTAAAAATACATCTGTTTTTTAAAAAGTTTAATGATTGCTCAACGCTTAAGAGAAATCAGTATCCTGTCTCTAATTTTAAGCATATTACTGACACACGCTGTTGGCTACAGATGTAACATTCAATTTCCTAAAGTATTAGTAAAAAAGAAAGCATTTGTTTCTGCATTCCATAAAACATAATTTCATGAATATGAAAATAAAAATTAACTTATCCATGGCTCAGTTAATGCATCAATCTGTCATAGCTTTAAACAGGGGAATTATTTTGTATCGCCAATATTTGTATGTACTGTCTCTTACTTCAATATACCATCTGTGAAATCAATATTGCGTTTTATGTTTGTTATTTTCTTTCCGCGGGAAAAAGTCAAATGTAATTATTAGTACTTTTAAATACATCAATTTAATAGAAATGTAATAGAATTTTCTAAATACATCACTTTTAATAACATGAAATGCACATTCAGTTTTGACTGTTCATCTGCAGCATTTTAAATTTTCAGAAGGAAATTTTGTGAAAAAATGGAAATTACATTTTAGCTTATGTAGCGTATCTTCAATTATTTCCTTAATATATATTATTAGGACAAGAAAGAATAAATCATTCAGAGATGTAATTATGTAACTGTCACTTTTATTCTTTAAGTATTATATTTATTATACTAACTACTCTTTGCAAATTGCAAGCATATAATAACACAAAAAAATTGCTTTATAAAGTCTTATGTAAACACTCCTGAGAGTCTATTATTGCTAAATGAGCAGAAAATATTTTGCTTCTAAGCATTTCATTGACTTCCTATAAAAGATGAACTATACCTTAGGGAATACAAGAAACGACGAGAGCTGACGAGTTGTCGCTAAAAGAAAAAATCGGAACGAAAAAGTACTCCTAAATGGATCCAGGAATTCGAGCCATCAATCTTCAGTGGTCATTCAAGGGCCTGCATAGTATATATGCATTTTGTTTCGTACCATCCAATAGATATTCTGTATTAATGTTTTATACGCTTCCCTCTTTCGTGGGACTTAATGTAAGATATATAAGTAAAGAAATTACAAATATTTCATTTTATTTTAAATACCCTGTTCAGTTGACAAAGGTTTGCACCCTTGAAATGTATTTTTTTTCCCACTTAGTGTTTGCGTATTTTTTATTATACGCATAAATTTCTCGTGCGTGTACTTAAAAATGCATTTTTTTTAGAATGCACATTTCAATGTGGATTACGATTACGAAAAAATAGTTTGATTTCTGCCAAATACATGTATTTTTTAAATGTTATGAACCTGTATTTTTTAATTTAATTAGCTTTATTCGGATTTAATAAACTCGTGATTTAAAAACCTGTGCCGAAAAAATTATATAAAGGCTACATGAATTTATTATTCGTTTATGTGGGATTTTTTAAAATATTTAAATGTTTCATTACCATTTGGACTATTTTTTATTTATGGAATTTTTTAATTAATGGTCATTTATAGTGCATGCAGTACTGGTTAAGAGTATTTAAATTATATTTTATAATATTTATTCCTTATCAAACACCGTTCTGGTATCGTAGAAAACTTACTAAATACTTTCTTGTTTTAAGAATATGAAGCATGAACAGAGCACGGATACATTTGCATATAATATTCACAAACCTTTTACACTTGTGCGTGTTATATTTCTGTCCAACTTTACAATAAAACTTATTTGAAATTCTATGCTCATGAAGCAATGGAGAGAATGATTTCAATTGCTTTTGTTGAAGAGTTAAGAAATAAGTTTATTCAGAACTGATATAAATTGATTGAAATGTTCCCATACAAGAAATATTATGGGCACTTTGGAAGTGAAAACGTGTATTTTAGCAAGGAAAAGCATAAAACTCAAACTTAATAGCCGGTCTCGGATAATACTCTTTCCCTTTCTTCTTAACCCTTTAAAGCTCAGTGTTCCCGCTCTGGGAACACGAAACTCTGACGTTTTGACTGTTGCCCCAGTTACGAAGAATAGATTTGATTTCTATAAAAATTAGTTGCGGGTGACAGATATCCACGAGAATCCTTTACTTTTTAGCACGTCATTTCCCGTAAAAAAATGGTAACGATTATTTTTAACAGCAGTGACATCTGCTGAAAAATGAAAGAATGCGAGAACAGCTGGATAGAATGCCCAATGCTGTAAAAAGATAAATCCATGCTGAAAAAAGGGCATCCATTGCCATAGCTCGATTTAACTACCAACAGGATGGCGGACGATCGAAACGTTCATCGCGTGCCACATACATATAGAGACCCTTTTTTGACGCAGCTGGCTGTGAGGCAGAACCACTACATGTGTTAGGATTTGAAGCCACTACATACTGTCTGGAAGCTACTAAATCTGTTTATAAAAAATTTGGCCTGTTTTTGCGTTTTTTTAACAAGTATGCTAGATTGGACCACGTTTTACTCCTGTGTGTTTAACCTGTGTGTAGTAGGGGATGAAAAGGAATTTTTTTACATACCGAGGGTCATCTCAAAGAGATACATGAAATTCTCGCTGTAAAATATTACATTCAACACCTAAAAATCAATTTCAGAACATTGAATATCGTCGTCCAAGGAGGGTAAATGGTAGTAACTGGAGAAGATGGCTGTTTTTCAAGAAGAAAGTAATATTCAGATAAATAAAAAAATTAATAAATAAATCTAATATTCTTGTTTTAAAATGCAATTAATTTGAATCCTATTTTTAAGCACAGCTAGTTTGCAGTTAATTTCTTTCTTTTTTAAAATTTTATGTAAAAAAATACTTTCTGGTCTTTCTAATAAATATACATTTCTAAAAAATATTAAATGCAAATAATTTCGAAATTATTTTCATGAAATAAACAAATATCTAACGTTACTCTAGAAGTAGCTTCACTAAATTTTAGTTCGTTTTTTTTTCCCCCTCCGGCGTCATCAAAAAGTACATCAACAAAACAATTTTTTTTTCCCTTTCACCTTCTAACATAATTTATAGACGACGCAGTAATAATTTAAGGTTACAAATTATCCCCTACTAATTCCGATCTGATCGTATTACATCTTTTCCCGAGATCATATTTTATTGCTGGGGTACAAGTGTTGATGCCACTAAACTGTAATCAATACTTGTTTGAGGAGATTCCCAAGCAAGTTTGTAACGAAAAATAATGTTTATTGCTCTGAAATCTGTGAGATTAAATGCCGGATGATGTATTACACAATAAATCTTTGTTCGCTTCTTTGGGATACTTTTGAGAATCGCAAGGTTCCGAAAGCTGAAAAAGTTTCTTCGAAACTTTCTAGTTGTCACCGGAGATATTAGACTTTTCAAACGACAAAACGATTTTAATTACAGTTGATGGGAAAACTATTTCAGAAGAAAACGGCTGAGTTACCAAAAGCTATTACTTGACTTAAATTATGTGCTTCGTAATTTTTGTTAGCGAATCGTTCTGAATTCACGAAATCTAGCGGTCATCTTTTATTATCTATATTTCCTTACATTTATAAATGAGTATTCTAAAGACGTAATTTAAAATAGATATGAATTTGTTCAAACAGATCTAACATCTGATATTGATTAATCGTATTATAATTTGGAAAGATTTAAGAACTGTTCTTATTTTAATTTGCAGATTGTGCATAGATAAAATTTTGGCTATCTATTTCTTTATGAAAAATGCTTAATAGTTATATCGATAAAGCATTTAATATTTCTTCCATTATCCCTTTCCGGTGCAAGAAATTTTATTGTATTTTATCGTTTGCAGATGCCTGGAGTAATAGTTAAATTTCTCATGTGAATTTAATGAAGCATGGGTAATTTTCCTGTAAAATATCGATAACATTTTTATAAATATGCATGAATAATATATATATGCATGAATATGTATATGCATGACCGTTCATATGCATGAATATGAACGAAATAAAAGAAAGTGCACCCATCATACAGAATATTAATTAATTTCTGATTGAAGCGTATCAAAAAGATCGTTTTGAATGCGATTCGGGAAACTATAACATACAAATATATATACGAGAACTGTCCCCTTGCAGATATCAGACGAGATTTGTCTGGTATCTGGTAACATTTCAGCTTATGAATGCTGGGACTATAAGGAACTTGTATTTAAAGAAGAAAAGGGGGGGGGAAATATTAGTTGGATAAAGAGTTGTAAACATTTCTGAAGAATAAATATTTCCTTTGTTATTTGACTCCCAAGTATAAATGTCTAACATGCAGCGGTATAGTATGTATTTTGAGAAACTAAGTGCTGTATTTCAAATGTTATTTTCCATACAAAATGAATAATTAAATAATGCAAAATAGTTGAAATATTTAAAACTTTGTAAAATAGCACTCATAAAGCCGCATATAATACTATGCACCTTCATGCGTGCCATTTTAAAATGTTTTTTAATTATTTCATCTTTTAAACACCAGTTTATTTTCGAGTATTTTTTGTTAATGCCTACTTGCAAACGAATGCAAGATTCTTATTTTATGGAGAACAATGATTTAAAAACCCCCAAAAAGAAAATTTTAAAAATACATCTGTTTTTCAAAAAGTTTAATAATTGCTCAACGCTTAAGAGAAATCAGTATCCTGTCTCTAATTTTAAGCTTATTACTGACACACGCTGTTGGCTACAGATGTAACATTCAATTTCGTAAAATATTATTCAAAAAGAATGCATTTGTTTCTGCATTCCATAAAACATAATTTCATGACTATAAAAATAAAAATTAACTTATCCATGGCTCAGTTAATGCATCAATCTTTCATAGCTTTAAACAGGGGAATTATTTTGTATCGCCAATATTTGTATGTACTGTCTCTTACTTCAATATACCATCTGTGAAATCAATATTGCGTTTTATGTTTGTTATTTTCTTTCCGCGGGAAAAAGTCAAATGTATTTATTAGTACTTTTAAATACACCAATTTAATAGAAATTTAATAGAATTTTCTAAATACATCACTTTTAATAACATGAAATGCACATTCAGTTTTGACTGTTCATCTGCAGCATTTTAAATTTTCAGAAGGAAATTTTGTGAAAAAATGGAAATTACATTTTAGCTTATGTAGCGTATCTTCAATTATTTCCTTAATATATATTATTAGGACAAGAAAGAATAAATCATTCAGAGATGTAATTATGTAACTGTCACTTTTATTCTTTAAGTATTATATTTATTATACTAACTACTCTTTGCAAATTGCAAGCATATAATAACACAAAAAATTGCTTTATAAAGTCTTATGTAAACACTCCTGAGAGTCTATTATTGCTAAATGAGCAGAAAATATTTTGCTTCTAAGCATTTCATTGACTTCCTATAAAAGATGAACTATACCTTAGGGAATACAAGAAACGACGAGAGCTGACCAGTTGTCGCTAAAAGAAAAAATCGGAACGAAAAAGTACTCCTAAATTGATCCAGGAATTCGAGCCATCAATCTTCAGTGGTCATTCAAGGGCCTGCACAGTATATATGCATTTTGTTTCGTACCATCCAATAGATATTCTGTATTAATGTTTTATACGCTTCCCCCTTTCGTGGGACTTAATTTAAGATATATAAGTAAAGAAATTACAAATATTTCATTTTATTTTAAATACCCTGTTCAGTTGACAAAGGTTTGCACCCTTGAAATGTATTTCTTTCCCAATTAGTACGTGCGTATTTTTTTATTATACGCATAAATTTGTCGTGCGTATACTTAAAAATGCATTTTTTTAGAATGCACATTTAAATGTGGATTACGATTATGAAAAAATAGCTTGATTTCTGCCAAATATATGTATTTTTTAAATGTTATGAACCTGTAATTTTTAATTTAATTAGCTTCATTCGGATTTAATAAACTCGTGATTTAAAAACCTGTGACGAAAAAATTTATATAAAGGCCTCATAAATTGATTATTCGTTCATATTGGATTTTTTAAAATATTTAAATGTTTCATTACCATTTGGACTATTTTTTATTTATGGAATTTTTTAATTAATGGTCATTTATAGTGCATGCAGTACTGGTTAAGAGTATTAAAATTATATTTTATAATATTTATTCCTTCTCAAACACCGTTCTGGTATCGTAGAAAACTTACTAAATACTTTGTTTTAAGGATATGCATGAACATGGTTGCATGAACAGAGCACGGATACATTTGCATATAATATTAACAAACCTTTTACACTTGTGCGTGTTATATTTCTGTCCAACTTTACAATAAATCTTATTCGAAATTCTATGCTCATGAAGCAATCGAGAAAATGATTTCTGCTGAAAAATGAAAGAATGCGAGAACAGCTGGATAGATTGCCCAATGCTGAAAAAAAGCTAAACCCATGCTGAAAAAAGGGCATCCATTGCCATCGCTCGATTTAACTACCAGCTACCACAGATATAGAGACCCTTTTTTGACGCAGCTGGCTGTGCGGCAGAGCCAGCTGCGTCAAAAAGGGGTCGGTAGATCTGTGGCACGCGATGAACGTTTTGATCGTCCACCATCTTGCTGATAGTTAAGTCGAGCGATGGCAACGGCTTCCCCTTTTTTTCAGCATTGGGAAAGGGTTGTGACCCAAAGGGTTATGTTATGCACAAATTCTTTTTATTCGTTGCTAAAAATAAATATTCTTCTCCCACCGAAAACTTTTCCTGGTTTTACAGCTGAAGAATATTGAAAATAAAATTAATATTTATTCTTTTTAAATAATATTATTACGAAATTTATGTAAGCTAAACGTCCATTCACATTGCAAGCTTTGAGCTTACTTAGATTTATTGGAATTAATTATGAACAAAATATAAGATGATATGTTACTAAAATCTGCGTCCTAGGCTGGACCAATGACCAAATGGATAAGACACTGAACATGGGTAAGTGGCTAAAGTGTGAAGTTCAGTATTCTACCGAACCGCGCGGCTGTCAATCTAACGGTCTGGAGTTTTGGGTGGTTTTCGCCAGATGAAAAGTGAATAAGTGTTAAAACCCGTTGAAATGACATTTCCAACCGATATCCCCTTTTAATCAGATAGTCCTCGAGTAGCTCTGCCTTAGCAAAAGTAAAAATTGCATGCAATCTTTTCTTAATTTTTTTTATAAGCCTCACCTTGGTGGATAACACTGATCATGATAGATGTCCGAAGTATGATGGTCCCGCATTTGGGCCTATGTGCGGCTGTCCATCTAAAGGTATGGAGTTTTGGGTACTTTTCTCCAGATGTAACGGGCATATTCATTAGAACACCTTAACCCTTTGAGGGGCAACCCTTTACCAATGCTGAAAAAAGGGCAGCCGTTGCTATCGCTCGACTTAACGACCAGCAATATGACGGCGATCGAAACGTTCATCGGGTGCCACAGATCTATACACCCTTTTTTGACGCAGCTGGCTGTACGCGGGCACAGCCAGCTGCGTCAAAAAAGGGTCTCTAGATCTGTGGCACACGATGAACGTTTCGATCGTCCGCCATCTTGCTGGTAGTGAAGTCGAGCGATGCCAACGGCTGCCCTTTTTTCAACACTGGACAATCTAACCGGCTGTTCTCGCATTCTTCCATTTTTCAGCAGATGTCAGTGCTGTTAAAAAGAATCGTGACCATTCTTTTTACGGGACATGACGTGCTAAAAAGTAAGGGATTCTCGTGGAACTATGTCATCCGCAACTATTTTTATAGAAATCCAATCTATTCTTCGTGACTGGCAACAGCCAAAACGTCAGAGTTGGGTGTTCCCAGAGCGGGATCACTGCGCGTTAAAGGGTTAACTCATATGTAGCAACTCTACATCACTGCCATACAAAGGGTTAATCATACTAAAGAGAGATAATCATCCAAGTGCCAAATAATGTAACTCCATTTATAATTACTTTAAATATCGTTTTACTGGAGCAAACAGGGACGCTCCAAAATGTCCCACGTGGGAAGTATTTACAATGAAGCGGAAATTTCAAGTGCGAGAATAAAATGCATTCCTACGATTCCCTCGAATAGAATAAAACAAAAGAAGCGCAGCTGTGAGCCACTGGCACAAAGTTAGTTTGTGCAAAAGTTAAAAAGGAAGATGGATGACATCCGGGCAACATCCAATTTCTACTTGGCAACTACTTTTGTCTGGAAATTTTTTCCCGGTAGTTATATTCTATGACTCTCTAAATTTATTTTGTGTCAGTGACAGTTTATATAGAAATTACCTGTCATTTTTCTTCCACAATGAATAGTTGACGTGCTTAATATATTTAATTTTTTGACGATACATTATTTCATCTGTCATACCTAATGTACTACTCTAACTTTTGTTTCCAGTGCTTATATTATTAAACCTAACTACAGTTATACTGTTGTTGCACATTAAAATTTTAAAATGTGTTAACATTTTAAATATGTTTTATTCACGTTATGATAGTTAAAACCAAGTCTGATTATTTAATTTTACTAAAGTTTTATTTTGAAACCTTTAGTATTTATTTTGAAACCTTTAGTACTATTTGAGTATTATTAGAATTTATAAATTATGGAAGAGTAGCAAAATTATAAGTTTAAAAACGTATAAGTTGAGAAAAAGAAGAAGTTGATTTACATTTTATATTAAGAACCAATGCATTCGTGCTATAAAAATAAACTACAATAACATTTGTTTATAGTAAAGTTTGTTAATAACAAATTTTGTGCTAAAATTGTAGAACAAAATACTAATTTATGTATCTGTTGTATGTAATATCGAATAATTTGATTATACCGTTGAACACATTTTTACTTGTTCTGTGTAAAGAGTTAATTAGTTAGGCTGTTTTAAATTATTAACACTGCGTTGTTATACTTGATAATCCAGGTTCCATGCACTTATAGTTGCAATATAATAAAAAGAGATGTTAAATACTCGAAACTATTTTATTAAACATATACTATCAAAACATTTTTATAACGGGCGGTGGTGGCTAAGCGAAAATAAAATGACGTCCTATATAGACAGTGAAATTAAGGTGGAATGACTTAAAAATTACGCCAGCACAGAATTACATATTGGCGAGAACAATAACTTGGCCGAGATTAATAACGCCGATTCCAGAGCAACCCTACAAGTTAATCCAATAAAATTACAATGACGTAATCGCGAGCAAATAATTTTAAAGACGTCGGAATGTCAACAAATACTAACTTACGCCAGCAGGATGCCAAGAGGGCAAGCAGAAAGTACGTTGATTTTGCAAACGGACGCAATGAAATCTAATTTTAGCACAACGACGCTAGAATGAAGAGACAAAAACAAAAAGAATAGTGCAAACGGGAAAAGCGAAAATACAGATTTAAAAGCCGAAATGGCAGAAAAATGAAAACAGAAGTGATTTAGAATTCTTGATTTTGGATAGATTACATTAAAGAAAGCCAAATTAAATGATTATTAAATTAGATATGTGTTCAAAAAAAGTTCAAAAAAAGGGTCTGTCCTTTTATCAGCATTGGGAAAGGGTTGAGCCTCAAAGGGTTAATTGAATACTTGTGTACTGTAAAGTACAGTAAAAAGACTTTGAAGTAAATATATAAATATGCATTATTTTGAATTGTTTTGGATTCTTGTTTTGGAAACAATTCTTTTGAATTGTTTTGGATTGGCGGACGATCGAAACGTAAACCTTGTGCCACTGATCCAGAGACCCTTTTTTGATGACAGCTGGCTGTCGTCAAAAAAGGGTCTCTAGATTTGTCGCACGCGATGAACGTTTTGATCGTCCGCTATCTTTGCCGGTCGTTAAGTCGAGCGATGGCAACGGTTGCCCTTTTTTCAGCATTGGGCAATCTATTCAGCTGTTCTCGCATTTTTCTCTTTTTCAGCAGATGTCAGTGCTGTTAAAAATAATAGTGACAATTTTTTGACGGGAAATGCCGTGCTTAAAAAGTAAAGGATTCTCGTAGTGCTATGTCACCCGCAACTATTTTTTATAGAAATCAAATCTCTTCTTCGTGACTGGCAACCGTCAAAACGTCAGAGTTTGGTGTTCCCAGAGCGGGAACACTGCGCGTTAAAGGGTTAAATGCCCTCTGTCCAAGGCACACACACTATCCTGTGAGCAGATGCCCCTAGTGTAAGCTTGGCATGACAGAAAGTAACTTAATTTTATAATTGTATAGTACCATTTTTGCAACCATTAATCTATTTATTTGAAATATTATAGCCCACTATGCATGTATTTTAATTTTTTCATAAAATCTGTCGTCGCATATTACAAATTCCATAATCAATCAGCCAATTTATTAATATCTAATATTATTAATTTTAAGAGAAAGTTACTTCGAGATTATTTTACCGAGAGAGAGAGAGAGAGATGTCCAATTAAGGAAAAACATTTATAATAAAAATAGTCAGTCCCAAAGCCAACAAAGCACAGATCTTGCCTTACAAAAATACCGCTGTCTAAATTTCCCATATAAGACAAGAATATCAGAAATCATTCTTTTTCTATTTACGTAAGTAATTGCCAACTGACCTCGGACAGCAAATAAAGTACGATACGTCAGTAACATTCTTGCTTGGAACTGGAATGACGGAGCAGAAACGTGTAGCACATAATTGTTATTTGGAAATATATGTCTCTGTCCGAATAAAATGTATTGTTGGCAACCCGAGGAATGGTCGTCTGCTGTAATAAAATAAAATACATGGTATTAGTAGGTAAACGCAATTAATTATTTTAGTTTTAATATTAGTTGTACATAGGGAGTAATTTTTTTTTTCAATGTTTGCCTTGATAAAAAATATAAGTGTACAATTGGTATTTGTTATACAAATTAATTTTTAAAACTTAGCTTTCCATTTAATAGTTAATTCAAAGGTATGCGATACAAAACCATAAGGTTTGATTCCCCCAAATGAGTTGATATTTTTAAAAATATACTAAGCACTTTTTCCCTTTAATGCGCAGTGTTCCCCCGCTCTGGGAACACCCAACTCTGACGTTTTGACTGTCGCTGGTCACGAAGAATACATTGGATTTCTATAAAAATAGTTGCGGGTGACCTAGCTCACGAGAACGCTTTACTTTTTAGCACGTCATTTCACGTCAAAAAATGGTCACGATTCTTTTTAACAGCGCTGACATCTGCTGAAAAATGGAAGAATGCGAGAACGGCTGGATAGATTGCCCAATGCTGCAGAAAGGACAGCCGTTGCCATCGCTCGACTTAACTACCAGCAAGATGGCGGACCATCGAAAAGTTCTTGCGTGCCACAGATCTAGAGACCCTTTTTTGACGACAGCTGGCTGCCCTTTTTTCAGCATTGGGAAAGGGTTGCGCTTCCAAGGGTTAAATCTAAGACATATAGTTTGCGATTAGCAGCACAGTTATATTCTTGGGAACAGCACAGTTATATTGCACAGTTATATAGCTGGATAGATTGCTTAATGCTGAAAAAAGGGCAGCCCTTGCCATCGCTCGACTTAACTACCAGCAAGATGGCAGATGATCGAAACGTTCACCAGGTGCCACAGTCTAGAGACCCTTTTTTGAAGACAGCCTGCTGTGCGTCACAGCCATCTTGCTGGTAGTTAAGTCGAGCGATGGCAACGGCTGCCCTTTTTTCAGCATTGGTAAAGGGTTTCGCCTCAAAGGGTTAAGAGCTGGTGTAAAACTTTGTCCAAGTAAGTAAAATTTTTTTTAACGTAATTTTCAATAAAGAATTGGGCAAAACTGTAGAGTGTATTAATACTTCATGGATAAGGTTAAAATTTTGATTAAACATGAATGCAGAAAATCCGTGTGACATACATGTATAATACTATATTGCAAGAGTTCGATGTATTTAATAGAAAAAATGCTTAAATCAGTGTCTACGTTAAACTTTAAATTTGAAAAGAATGCTATTATTTGGAAATATGTCTTATATTTCAGTTTCTCTCTATAATGCATTAATTAGTTTTAAAAAAAATTATTTTAATGTACATTTTCTCGTGGTTTCCAGGTGGGTGGGGTATTTTTTTATTCTTTTTGTCGTATAATGTTGTATTTTTGGCTTGTCACCCTAAAAACCCATCAAATGGAGTGTTGATGTAAAGAATTTTTTTTTTTTTAAATGCTTTGAGTTAATGTATGGATAAATAATTGAATACTAGCCAAAATTTTATAAAATGCCGAAATTATTCCCAAAATATATTTTCATTGTTTTATGACTACCATATTTCACGCGTCCTTCATAACTTTTTTCCTTGTTCTCGTGTATATTCGTACTTTCGGACAATCGTTTACTTCGCATAGCATAGCGCTAAGCATAGTAAAATGAAATATAACTGTTCTGTAACGTGTCATATATTTTTTAAAGCTGTTGATGATAATTTTAACAAACAGTATGCATTTATTGATAACTTGTTTAAGAGTATCTATTGAGCAATCTGAAAACAAAGCAATATTCTGATCGTTAACACCCCAGGTGAATTTTTGGTAAAACATAACTTATGTTTCCCTTTAATCCTAAAATTGGTATTTAAAAATTACTGGAAAAAAATATCGCAGTTCATTATTAATACCTTAAAAAATATTCTTTGACCCGCTTTTAGAGTCCAATACTTATCAATCAAACGAAGACAAAATGCAGGAATACCGCATGATAATTAACTTCCTTGTTTTAAATTATAATGCTACATAATTATGAATCTGTAATTACCCAATACATCATCGTTATTGGCATTTTTAAAAGCATAATTGAATATTATACGCATATGATTGATAACTTTTTTTTTCTTATGACTTTTAAGCAAGAAAAGAGATTAACTTTTAAAAATTACAGTTTTTAATATTTATAAAATACTTTTGACAATGAAGTAATGACTAATTTGCGTTTATCAGTTTATTTTATTTTTTATTATTGATTTTTTTTCTTTTTTCAGAAAATTCTGACTACTTATTAATATTTAAAATGAGAATTAAAAATAAAGAAATAATGCTTAAATGAATGACTAGTTTTTTATAAAAAAAAAGTTATTATATTCATACGGATGATTAAATATTAAAATCTATTTATTCGCTACAATGTTTAATTTTCAATTTCTTTATATTCACTCATGTTTTCAAAGAAGTAGCAGGAAACCGAAAATATTTTTTTTTATTTAAAATAGTTCTAATCATCAAAATAAGTAAAGCAAAAGATTTATTTTTTATAATGCAGAAAATTATGTATAGAGTAAAAAAATTACAACTAATGAATACATAAAACATAATAAAATTGCAGTATTGTCTTCCACATTAATGTTTGTTTCTGGAAAGAGAGTTATTTGTACACACACGTTGGCGACCGCTTGGCTGACGGAATCGAGACTTCGAGGACCAAAAAAAAGTTCCCGAAAATGGTAGAATTTTGGCTGTATCTCAATTAAGAAAGAAGTTACGAGAAAAATCGAGAAAGATGATATCACGTCCTACTTAGAAACCTATAAATAGGAAATCTCACGCTATGATTTCAGTTTGATAGACTGGGTATATAGATCAGAGATATACGATTCACAGTGGCAGTTGAATAATATTTCTTAGTTTGATAGTTAATGATCTGATGTCGTGTATGCTATTACATTCCGTATTTCTTGAGCGTGTTTGTATGTAGTGCTTGAACTCTTCGAATGAAGTATATTAGATTTTAGAGCTTGTCGGACTATTTTACGTTCACAAACATAGTGATTTTCGTAACAATATTAACACTACTGCAAGATTGGTATCGTTTAAATTATAACTTTTCCGTTTTTTGAACACTTTAAGAGGGGAATAAACCACACTACAAAATAACACTATAGACCGTTATGTTATTTTGTACATATAGATCATCTATTTGTTACGCATTGCTTGGTTTTAACCCTTTGCAGTCGTATTAAATTTATAACTTATGCTGGTCAAAATTAATTTTCTTTGAAAGAATAACTATACATATAACATGCAATATTACGAAGGAAAAGTAAAATTTATACTAATTTCTTTTTCATAGAAGAGCCTCCTCAAATTGTATGATTATTTTGAAAACCCCACTCTACAATTATAGGACCGGGTTCGACTCCCAGCTTGGGTTGTTAAATTACCCGAACTTTTACAAGGACAATGTTCGTCTACCTAATGGTACCCATATAATAAAATAGCGATTTCTCATAGACAGCATGCGCCCACCATTTGAAACATAAAATAAAATTATCATGGAAACATAGTATTAGTTCGTCGACAATTTTCGTAGCATTTTATGTTCTTTCATGTAATGTGTAAACTGATATATGTTAGAATAATGATGTGAAAGTAACTTAATAAAGCAGTATGGTTCTTTGCTGTAGTGGCCGAGTGCAGAGCTAACATGCGACTGGTATGGTTAACCCTTTGAGGCGCAACCCTTTCCCTATGCTGAAAAAAGGGCAGCCGTTGCCATCGCTCGACTTAACTACCAGAAATATGGCGGACGATCAAAACGTTCATCGCGTGCCACAGATCGAGAGACTATTTTTTGACGACTGTGCCGCACAGCCAGCTGTCGTCAAAAAAGGGTCTCTAGATCTGTGGCACGCGATGAACGTTTCGATCGTCCGCCCTCTTGCTGGTAGTTAAGTGGAGCGATGGCAACGGCTGCCCTTTTTTCAGCATTGGGCAATCTATCCAGCTGTTCTCACATTCTTCCATTTTTCAGCAGATGTCAGTGCTATTAAGAATAATCGTGAGATTTTTTGACGGGAAATGTCGTGCTAAAAAGTAAAGGATTCTCGTGGAGCTCTGTCACCCGCAACTATTTTTATAGAAATCCAATCTATTCTTCGTGACTGGCAACAGTTAAAACGTCAGAGTTGGGTGTTCCCAGAGCGGGAACACTGCGCGTTAAAGGGTTAAAATAAGATTTGGTGACCGAGAGCAGACATACGACTGCAAAGTGTTAAGCCAATCAAAAGATTAGGCCAATTTTACACTGTTAGAAGTGAAGTACGTATACGGGATATTGTAGATGGTGAAATCAGCTGAAATGGATTTAAAAAATCTAAATTTTAGCAAGTTTGTCCCAAAACATTTTGTTTAAAAATACTGTCGAGAAGAAGAAATAATATTTTTTGCCGATTTTAAGGCTTAATGCAATCCAAAACGTATGCTACCTCTTATATGTATGATAGATGCAGGCGTATGACAGAGTGGTCATATATACAGAGTGTCCGAAAAACACTGACCTAAGCTTTTTTTTAAAATTAAATATCAATCCTATACATGCACAATAATTAACACAGTTACTTAAAAAAATATTACATAATTGTATGGTATCGATTAAAATTCTGAAGAGTTAAAATGTAAGTACGAAATTAAAATTTTATATGGCCCCTGTTCAAGAAAATTTCTCAATCTGTAAAATATGCCCAATGCACTAATGGGTGATGGTCGAAATTTGAGAATTCCATCTTTAAGTGTCGGAGGTATAAAAAAAATGGAAGCTGAATTAAAATGTTTTTAACGGCTCACGAAGGGAAGGACATCCTGTCGTGTGATCGCGTTTATGGGCCGTGCACAAATCACGAAAAAAAAAAAAAAAGAATTCATAATACTTTTGCTATTACTGTCACTACATAGCCCCTTGCCACTTTTGCTTAAGCCTTTCAGGCCCTGCTTCCTCAATTGAGGACATCAAAATTACCTATACAATCATACAGGGTGGATGTCTTAATTTGTGTGCTGAATGAAGAAAAAAAATGCCTCGAAAATTTAATAATGAAGATTTTTTTTCAAATTTTAATTACTATTATAATCTGTCCGAAACGAAAAACAAGTATTCAATTCAGAGAAGTCATTTATTCAAGTTTAAAAAGACTTAAATATAACTCTGGGTGTCAAATTTTTGCACATCGCCCAACTAATGTATTTGGCACATTTTACATTTTTTTACGGGGCCTTATAAAAATTCAATTACGTATTAAGCTACTGAAAATTTTAATCGATATCATAAATTCATAAACTGTATCCATTTTTATACACAATTTTGTATTAATTTCATACATCTATTGTTTGTATTTAAGGAGTAAAAGCCTGGTTTGGGGTTTTGGGGGCACTCTATAATTTAGAAACTAATAAAACACAAATAAAGACGAATACTCAACTATTTTTATATCATAGAGGCGCATTATTTAAAGTTCTTTATTGATTTTAACCTTAAATCATCAAATTGTTCGAGATTTTTATTAACGTTAACTATAGTGGTTAAACCATGAGCAATTCTAAAGAAGGAGGTAAAAAAATTAAACAAATAAATAAATTTATAACGTCTTATAGTTGTATGAAATTACTTCATTTAGCCTGAAATTTCAGTTTTTTTTAACCATTTACGAAAAATAACGATGAAATCATCCTCTAATCTTTCACTTTGCATTTTTAAGTGCATGTTTCGAACTCATAATCACCCCAAATAACCATCATTAGCATTAACTCACAAAATTCGTCCTATATTATTTGGAATTTTATTTTTATCTTTCTTTTGCAAAGTGTTTGCTTTGTTGCCATTTAATCGAAGAAACTACGGAATTTTCCAATGGCAGAAATAATGCCAACTAGCACAACAAAGACGCCGAAAAGCAAACGAACTCGGTTTAATTTCCTCATCAATCGCTTTAATTTATTTGAAAGCATTTCTTGAATGCATTTTAAAAGGAACGTCTTTCCCTCGAAGTACTTTATTCTTTCGTTACAAAACAACTTATTTAAATTACCTGAATCATCTTAACGTTATCTCGGCTCCACGAATTGAATTTTATATGAGCAAGGTGATAAAGTTTATTTGGGAAACTATTAATGAAATTTAAGGAAAAGTTTCGTCTGTAACTTGTTCTTTTTTCTTTTTTTTTTTTTTTTACGTTCTTCCTCTGGAATAAATTATGTAAACTGCGGCATTAGGATATCTGATTGGAATAGTTATCGATTACTTCATATGCAACTGTTTAACCCTTTGAGGCGCAACCCTTTCCCAATACTGAAAAAAGGGCAGTCGTTGCCATCGCTCGACTTAACTACCAGCAAGAGGGCTGGCGATCGAAACGTTCATCGCCTGCCACAGATCTAGAGACCCTTTCTTGACGCAGCTGGCTGTGTTCATGCACAGCCAGATGTCGTGAAAAAGGGGTCTCTAGATCTGTGGCAGGCGATGAACGTTTCGATCGTTCGCCCTCTTGCTGGTAGTTAAGTTGAGCGATGGCAACGGCTGCCCTTGTTTCAGAACATGCGCAAGTCAAATATTGAAAAAAAAATGTCATTTTCACCCGATAGATGGCGCTGTACCGTATTTCAAAGCTCACCGGTGGCATATACAACTTCCAAAACCGATAGACAAGACAGAGCATAGTAACATTCTAAGAGGCATCATAAACAATATAAAACATCATTTACATTTTATCAAAATTCCATACAACTCGCTTCAGTAATTAAATTTTTACAGTAACATGTAATCAAAAATGAACGTAAATTAGGATCACAAATTAAACAATTCATAAAGATGCTTTGGAAAACAATTAAACCATTATTTATTCTCATTGACACTCATTGGACCTCTTCTTAATCGTTTCATATGCCGGTATTCTTTCGGAGTAGCTGAATAATGACTACCATTCTGATAGAATATCTTCACTAACAATGCACGTTCCCTCTTATTCAGAGTCATTATTAGCCATTACTCAATGAGGTCTTGTTTCTACACTGTTCGATGGGCTTAAAATTTGCAGATAGGACTTCCATAAGCATTGAAACACCATAGAGCGCCATCTATCGGGTGAAAAGGGCAATTTTTTGTTGCATATTTAACTTGCGCATGTTCTGAAACGTGTAGATACCAAGTTTCACTGGAATATTCCTGGTAGTTTTCTCTCCAGCACCCCTTGAACACTTCCAGTTTAATTATGGCCATCCTGTATTTATACTTCGTTTTACAAAAGCGTGCGGAATAATTCTAGTTTATTGCACCCTGTGACTAGTCATTGTTTCAGCTTATATTTTGAGATATGGATCATTTTCAAATAAGACAAAAATAATTTGCTAGTAAGGATTGCCAAATATTGATCTTCGTTCAAGCTTTTGTTTGTAGCATTTATAGTTCTGCTACCAGATCATTCAAAAAGAATTCCGTTTCGTAAAAAGTCCATGCTAGTGTAGAGACATTCATTTTATTTCAAGCACAATACAATAAGTATATAGACGTTCATAACTGCTTGCGTTTCATTTAAAGGATAGAATGAAAGTGTTACTTAGAATCTTTAAAAGAACTTTTACGAAATTGTATTAACAGAAAATATTGCTGCTTTCAAATTCGCTCAGAATAGTTTCCCAAATTTGATACCAATAGATTATCATCATTCATCGGCCTATAATGATACATCGTGAAAATAAGCACACACACAAATACATATAAATATAATATATTCGAAAATGTTACTAACTTATGAATTTCGTATGATTATGAAAACAACTATTGTTTATTGTTTTGACTATTGTTTTGACTATTGTTTATCGTTTTGACCTCGAGTTCTAATCCGATTGTGAAATCTTTTTATGTGACCTACTCTCCCTAAATGTTTATCGGTATAATTTTGAGACACCCTGTACAGTGTTCTGACAGTAAATAATTAAATTATGCTATGGAAAATTCAAAAAAAGAAATGAAATTGAGATACAAGGTTTTCTATTTCCTCCTACTTTGAAGTAATTGTAAACTACAATAGAAAGCCCCAGCGGTTTTGCACTTAAATGATCGATTTCTTTTAGATACATTAGACAGCATCCAAACATTTTATTCTCTAACCTATAACGTGAATCTTGATGACGTCTTAATATTCTTCAGCAAGCATGAAGCGTTGAAGCTGAATTTTTCACAAATGACATTCTTCTTGGAGTTTCATGTAGATGGGTGTTTCTTGGAAAAGTGAGAATACACGTAGAATGAAAGATGATTGATTTACTTTTAATGGCTTGAAAACAGGCTAAAATATTTATTTCCTAACAGAGGAATCACGCAATCGTGGGCTCAAACCAATGAAAATAAGCTGAATATCTTAATTGCTAAAGATATTACTATGAATATCTTAAACGGTTGGTTATTTTTACAGAAAATACTGTCTAATGAAGTTGAATCGGTGAGTGCAGAAACCACCTCAGTCACAAAAAGGAAATTTTTTTCAGGAGAAAGAAAACACTTCATAACTCCTCCGAATTTTCAAATACTTAAACTTATTTTTTTCCTCTGTTATGACATGCATTTATGTTTCTGTCATGCAAATATTACCTAATTTATGAAGTTTTCTGAAGTTTTTTTCTCTCTCCTGAAAAAAATTTCCTTTTTGTGACTGAGGTGGTTTCTGCACTCACCGATTCAGTTATGGGAAGTGTTGCAACGGAACATACAGTGTGCTCGCTAAAGTCCGTTGTCAAACCAATTATTTCTGAAAGACAAAAGCTATCATTATGAAAGTGTGGTCTTGGTATTTTAAAGCTGCCGTGCTCAACGCAAGTAAACCTCTGAAAACGCCACCTGGCGGCTAAATTTGGATTTAGCATTCTTATCTCAGAAACGGTACGGGAAAAAAGGTCAATTGGTCAATTACAAAGTTGTTCAGAATCGCCACTTTAGTAAAAAAAAAGACATCTTGAGCATATTAATGTTAAACATTCGAATCGTAAAAACGTAAGCGCACTTTTGGAATATTCAACCAGACATGTGCGTTTTGTGCTTTCCATCCATAGCATTATTGCAGATATTAATCAGCATCATATGAAATTGAGAGTCTTTGAATAAAAAGTCGATGATGCTGATCAACTTTGCAAATTACTTTTTTTTCCGTATCTTATACCGTTTTTGAAATAAGAATGGTAACCTCCAATTAAACCAAAAGGTGAAGCTGTATGCGGTTTCCTTAAGTAGCGCATCGCAACTTTACTACACTTACTATACTAATTAGTATGATGACTATAGCTCTTCCAATTCATAAATATTTGGGGTGACAACGAACTTTACCGGGCACACTGTATAGTCAAATCCAGTTACTGCGAACCCAGTATAACATGAAATCGCGGATATAACGAAAGAAAAATTTGGTTTCGCTGTTTTATTACAGTATTTCTTAACAATTCAGTTATAGCGAACAAAAACATTTCATGTATTAAAACTCGATCTAACGGGAATCGACTGAAAGATAAAAAAACTATAGTTAAAAATAAAAATGTGTGAAGTACTGAAGCATATTTTTCAAAAAGCAAAAATCCTTTTACGGTAAAGAAGGATTTTTGAATACAACAACTGCTACTCTAATATTTCCTTTGACAATTAAGCTCGCGATGTTCGGCGTCATGGCAACGGACAGTAGCTGCCCGTTTAAAAAAAAATTAATTAAATAAAACTACGTTCAAACGGGACTCCAAGTTTCTTCAAGTGAATCATCAAGTGAATCAATTTCAAGATCTAATGATTAAGCCACAGAATAATGACCCAAGGTTTTTTTAAGACATAAATAAGTGATAGATATTACAAAATATAAGGTAAAAATCTTTATTTAAAGCTATTTGAACACTAATATGTTTCAAGTCACACTATTGCAAAGATCTAACTGTTATAGTTGAACAGGATATACATAGGTGTGAGGGATTCGGTACAATCGACGTTCTTGGCTCCAGACATCAGCAGGGAAGAAGGCGTAGTACAGTTACGATGTCAAAAGTAATGTTTCGTGGAAGAAAAGTCAAAGCAGAGGCAAAGAGATGATGATGACAAGTCAAAATCGGTTGGAAAATGTCACATTTGGGTAAAAGAGTCATAGCCGGTAGAATATAAAGTCACATTCGGGAAAAAAAAGTAGTGTCTGGTGAAAAGTCAGTTATCAAAATATTCAGCTGTTATTTCCAGGGCCATATTATTCCAATTTCTTACTGCAGCTGCAAAAGACACATCCAGAAATTCCGTTACGTAGGGCGCAAGAACTTGCGCATCCGAGAAAAGCTGCTTATTGGCTCCGTAGAGTTCCGGCCACCACAAGTGCTGAAAAGTTTGAATACGAAGACGGAACCAGTACTTGGCAAATTTAGTTTCGTAGAAGGGGATTCCGTCCTTAACTTTCATTTCGTCCAAAATGATCTTCGCATATTCCATGCAGAGATGCATACGACTGAAAGAAAGAAAGTAAAAGTCGGCAAGATTTAAAAATGTATCGAAAATCAGAATTGTCAGTTTGCGTTGTAATTATGATGCGTTTATGATCTTTTCAGACATTAACAGAGACAAAATTTTAGGGTGAGTGCTGCTTATTTTGTAGTCAAAAATGCAAGTGTCTGTAAATTTTCCTCAAAAAGCTTCGCTTTGTGTGCAGATGAATGGAGTTTGGTAAGTGCAGTATCGTATTGGCCAATCATATCCGACTGGACAAGACTCTGAATCTTCAAGATGTCAAAGAGAAGATCTAGTGTTCTGGGCAACAGTATTAATGCACATATAACGGTATGTACTTTTGGGAAGGTTTCTCTATTTGTAATTTGAATTTGCGTTAGATCCCCTGAATAACGCATCCAATAAAGTAGTCCCCTCTATTAGTACAGGGTGGTTATTAATTAACGTGAGCTGTTCAGAGCCCTCTAGCTAGTAAATTATTGGACGAAACCTAACCAAATTTGATGAGCATATATAGTAGACCATGGGATTTTGATTAAAAAAAAAAGTTCCAAAATTTGACACTGGGGCAATTTTGGCGCTGCAAAAGTGTCCCAGAGGTCCCCCGATCTCAATCCTCGCGATTTTTGGCTGTGGAGATTGAGCACACACTTTCTTAAAGGTGAAACACACTTTCTTAAAGGTGTAGTTTATCAAGGACATGTGTCCGATATCGCAACGTTAAAGTATCGAATGACGTTACACGTGAGGCAAATCAACTCTGATATGCTGTGTGCGGCAATAGAAAATGCCTTGCCTCGTACGCAGTTCTTGGAATTTACCAATGGTTCGATAATTGAACCGAATTTGTAAGTAAAATTGATATTTGCTGTATTGTTTGTCAATTAAACATTCAGTATTTACGCTAATACACTTTTGCAGCGCCAAAATTGCCCCAGTGGCAAATTTCGGAACCTTTTTTTTTAAATCAAAATCCCATGGTCTACTATGCATGTTCATCAAATTTGGTTAGGTTTCGTCCATTACTTTACTCGCTAGAGGGCTCTGAACACCTCACGTTAATTAATAACCACCCTGTAGATAAACCTCCTGTAGCTTTCCCACCACAAAATGATAAGCATCCAGTGTCTTAGTCGTAGCGTATTGCACTGTTATGCCACATGACCAGTGTTCGAATCACTCTCCAAAAGGGTTGTCTCAGCCTTTTCTTCCTCTAGTCAGTCGGTTGATAAAGTAATGACAAAATTTTACTTCACATTCTAAACACTAGAAGTCTGGCATGCTCCTGACTATCAGACCGAAGCACATGCGTGGGTTAAACTTTAAACAAACGGCGGTAATATGCGGCAGTTAAAGAAAAACGGAAGATTCACACAAATATACAAGTATAATGTGGTGAACTTAAAGAATAAGATTTTCGAAATCCTTGCGTTCTTACCTTTCCATGCGATCTCTTTCTTCATCCGAAATTATTTTTATTAAATCGTTTTCGTCATCATTTTCAACATTTTCCCCACAGCACCTGAAAGACAAAATCATTTATTAAAGTTTTCCTGCGTTTTCAAAAAAAAAAAAAATGTTGTATAAAAAGGAGAACAACTATTATTGCTGCTGCGTCTGTTACCTTCAATTTTAATAGGATAAACTATTTTGCAGTATGCAAGATAATATGAAGTTTACTATAAAAATAGTTTAAAGGAACTACTTTATCCAGTTTAAGGGCAAAAATATTATAAAGTAAAATATAATGTAAATCATATTTTAATTTAAAATCCGCTTCAAAAGTCGTTGTTCTTAGAGATTACAGCTAGACAATTGATTAATACATGGATATATTAAGTTTTATTATTCCCAGGCAGGACAGCAATCTTCACAGAACGTTACTGAATGTTCTATAAATAAAAGTTCATACAGCATGTTATACTGTAACCGGTATTTAATTGCGCACAAATACAAATATGTTTACATAAATACATGAGATGTTCAAATAAATTGAATTCAACAAAATTTATGAAATGACTCAACTATTAAACAAAACATGCATTACATTAGAATTTGTAGATGCGATTTCTACAGACATACTTACAGGAAAACTCTTTTTAGAGCTTTTAGAAACTTCATTGTTTCTTCAGATCAAAATTGAAACTTATATAAATTCAGATGCAATCAAATCTCAAGTAAAAATATAAAATAATTCGTGAAAATAACTCAGTAACGATGCTTCAAAGTTGCAGTTTCGTTAAGAATTAAGAGAGGGCCTTGTTATAATAGTTACTTCGATAACAATAATAAACTTATCGAACTTTTGTAATATTTCTTTTATCATTGTTGTATGTTTTGTTATTGTGTGTTTAACAATAATTTGGTTTCATGCAATAGATCAAAATCAAATATACTATATATTGTTTACACTGTTTCTTTTTTATCTAAAACTTAACGCTATGAAGACTGACACATATACCAAGAATGTCGGGAGGAGGCAGTCTGTCCCTTTCTAGATTTTTGAGTGTAGACCAATTATGCATATCAAAAAATCTATAAATGCAGTTAAAATTAATTTATTAGAATATAATAAAATCTTAATTATCAAAATTAGATGGAATTTTATTTTATATTGATATTAGGACTGATTACACGGAATATAATAAGTACTTTTTCAGTCATATTTATACGTTCGTTGTTGAAATAATTAAGCTTCCCAACTCTAGAAAGTAACAACTATAGATAATAATAAAATAAAATTAAATAAAAAAAATAATCTTGCTTGACTAACAAAACTGAAAATTTATATACTAACCTAATTTATTTTCATTCTGTACAATTTTCGTAATAATCGGTGCACTGCACTTCTCTCGAAGCACATTTGCAACAAACTGCTTTTTTTGCAATCTTCACATGCGTTTCATGAATTCACCTTTTGTAAGATATTTTTTACCTAAATTTGGTTTTCTTTTTTATAGTTTTGTCTTTTTCTGCTTATACACATTGCTTACTCAGTTTACTTGCAACAGTTCTATTTCACGATGGCACGTATTAAATTGGGAAAATAATCTTGTTGGAATATTGCGATCACAGAGTTCTTCACATATACAGTGGAATAAAATATCTGAAACAACCCTCTACACAATATTCGATTAAGATTATTTTGTTTTCCCAATTTCGCTGCTGTTGGCACCTCTCTGCGATCTTTTCTGTATGTTCCAACTAGGCTTGTTGACTGGTACTTTAATTTATAGTAATATATAACGAAATTTTATAGTAAAATATCAGTTGTTAGTCATATTGCTTCCTATTCTCGGGTAATATTGAGTCAACTTAATATATTCATGAGCAACTTGGTCAGCTGTCCGCGCTTTGTCTGCAATTGTCTACGAAAAACCATTGAGCAAATATTTTGAATCTACGTAAAGAAGTAGCGAAACTTTATCCTAAACGTGTCCGGTCTGCTTGGAATATATTGGGTGTAAGCGGATTTAGGCTTTGTCGGCAGAATTAGCTCATCCACTGTTAGATTCACTGAGATTTTACAAGCACTGTTTTTAATGAAAAGATGCCATAAACCAGACAACAGAGCAAATTTATTGGGCTTCAGTCACCCAGATCTTTCTGTTTTGTGATGAAAACGAAGGAAATGCAAGATTTCTTTGAAACGATCCACAGACTGTGAGAAAAATTGTGCACCCCCAAACTGTCGCCCATAAAGAATTTAAAGAAATGCTCTTTCTTTTCCTATACGAACCTTCCCAGCAAACACACACAGGTTCTCTGAACGTCTATTAGCGTTCAGAAGACGTTTTCTGAACGTTAATAGACGTTCAGAGAACCTGCGTGTGTTTGCTGGGTTGCGTACATAACTAAAAAACTTCAAGTTCATCAAAAGATACAGTTCAAGTGTTTTTATTTAGACGACCAACGACGTGCAATCTCTTCTGTGCAGTCCTTTACGTCTTATCACTTGTCAGTCACCAATGGGAGAGGGGACGATAGCATTCGTTGCTGTGCAAAGGAAAAGTTCACGCTCAAAATACATTCGCTGAATGGCATTTGCTGTGTGAGAGATGACGAGAAACCAGTAATTTATCCGTCTTGTTTAAAATACCTCAGGGGCCACTCGGCCCTCCCCCGTCTTGTACGTAGAAGTTTCGATATTTACGCTTCTATGAGTCTAACAGATAAATGACAGAAGTACTGAAATATGATTACATTACGAAATATCAGAAAGTCGCACTGCATTCAGTTAGTTATTATTGGAAATACTGAACAATAAAGAACGCGACAGGCCCCCCTGAGTCTTAATAGTATATCTATAAACTCTGCGTAATTCGAGTTTTTACGTATGTCAGGAATGAATGTTTTTGTTTACAATAAATTATCATAGATTCGTTTACGCATGCTTTAATCTGCTTTGGTTCTAGCCAAATGAGGGAGAAAAAATTGAAATCAGAAGATTCTGTAAGTTCAGAAAAATTAAATCATGGGAAGTTCCCATGCAACCATATCGCCTATTTTTGTAGTAGAAAATCTCTCGGCTGGTCAGCTTTGTTTCATGACAATACATTTTTTTGTATTTATAATATGTTCGTCTATAAAATGGGGAAAGCTTTCTTGGTGAATAAATACTTGGGGGCCCCCGCGTCAGGCTGACCACCTGACCAGGACACGATTCATACCCAGAACCCTTGGTTTCGAAGGCGTATAAAGGCAGCACGGGCCCACGGCGGCTGTTTCCTCATTGTTTTTAGCTTTTATAACACGCTAAAAAACCTTTAAAGACTACTGGGAACGTCCGTGGTAGCCTAGTGGTTAAGGCATCAGATGCGTATCCGGAAAGATGCGGGATCGATTCCTGCATACCACTAAAGACCAGAGTGTACATGCGGTGTACCTCCACGTTAAATCCGTGGTTCCGAAAGTCCTCTCGGCGGTTTCAAGGAGTTTCTGAGGACGTGCCAATATTCAGAAGTCCCCACCTTTTGATCAGGGTAAAAATCCTAATTGTGACGGGAGAAACTCCAGGAAGGACGTAATGTTGCTCTAAACGGTACATTCACTGACGTGAGCTGTCATCTCCTGGCAAACAATTAAACACTGCAGGAAAAATAATGCGTTTTGTGTTAGTTTTCTAAAACTAAAATCGCATGAATTGCATATTAGTCTGCAAAAATAAAAATGTACGATGTTTCAACTGATACACTGGTCTTATATGAATTCGTTTCCAGTAGAGATAATTACGGTATCAGAGAAAATCCTTTATGACGAAATGCATTAAGCAAACTATCACTGTTTTCTCATAACTTTATAAAAGAAAGCACATGTTCCGTAATAAACCAACAAGTCTTTTAAGGTAACTACTCAACAAAAAAATTACATTTCATCTCAGTGACGTCAAAAAATAATTAGATCGATCTCGTGGAAACCTAAAATAGTTGCGCAATGCTGTGTTATACAGTTATTTCTTGCTTTTGCCCGATTTCAGCGTACACTATAAATACAATAGAAATGTCTTTTTTTACATGTTTACGTCAAAATAATTGGGTGTGTTTTTGTTTTTCTAGACAGGCAGTTAGAGAACTGCATTGTTATCTGAAATATTCGTCTTATTACCGGGTCTCCATGATATTTTTATTTCTTAACATCATTAAAAACGAACTTTTTGTAGGTATTTTCAAAACATCATGCACTTTATTAGCCTGTGCTTTTTTAAAAATTGTTCATTTCACATATTAATTTACGAACGAACTTTTTTAATTATTAAATGTACAAGTTACATTTAAATTGCAGTTAATATTATAGCTTAAATAATAGTTATTTGTATATTAAATTGCATCATTATAGTTTAATTGACGTGAGTTAAATACAAATTATTTATGATTGTTATAGCTTTCTAATAGTTAATTGCTCTCATAGAATGCATTTTAGCAAAATAAAATGTAAGCGATCTTTAATTAACATCGAATAGCTCTGAACTTCAATTAACGCATGTCATATGACAGGGAGCATCTCGTATAATTTAGTTCTTTATAATCATATTTTACAATAACTGCCATCGACTGCCATCCAGATAGTTTT
Organism: Cheiracanthium punctorium; assembly: GCA_038373885.1. Lineage (NCBI taxonomy): Eukaryota > Metazoa > Arthropoda > Arachnida > Araneae > Cheiracanthiidae > Cheiracanthium > Cheiracanthium punctorium. The sequence goes on from JAWZYV010012520.1 coordinate 226,629, forward strand.
CCTTGCCCCCTTAAAAAATTTCAATTAAATAGTCTGGTTGCAGAATTACCGCCCCTACTAACAATTTTGCTCGGGCCATCATCGGCAGGATATGTGGCCGATGGCACCCCGAGCAAAGGTGCTAGTAGGGGCGTGTGCGAAATTAAACCACCCTATTTTAAAATTGTCTACAAAAGAAATTATTCTTGAGCAAGTTATGAAATTTTGTAGAGGATATCATGAAGGTATGGGAATTTGTTTGAGCTAATAATAAAAAAAACTAGTTCAAATGTTCGTCTCCAGGGGGCGTTTATTAAAGAATTACACACTTACGACTGGTGCTTTTTTCAGATTTCACCACTTTCTGAAATATTTGGTAAGTTGTGATAATCTGAGAACTTCGCCTGATCTCAAAGACAGCATTTCACAACATTTTCGTAACATTTCCCAGAACACACTGCGGTTAGCTGTGGGAAATGTTCTCTTACGATTCCAGGGAGTAGCTGACAATGATAACTGTCCTGTTGGACAAGTTTTGTTGCAACAAAATTCGTAAACTATCATAAATACATGCAATGTTTGTAATTCATTAAAAACGCTCCCTGGTTGCGAACATTTGGACTAATTATTTTTATTCGTTCAAACGAAACCCCTTACCTTCATTATGTCCTACACAAAATTTCACAAATTTATCAGCAATAGTTTCGTCTGTAAAATACTTTAAAATAGGGTCTTTTGATTTTGGACGCCCATTATATTGCAGAAAACTCCGCTTAGATTTCGGCCTTGTATCTAAAATTTCGGTGTATATGGAACTTCTAGTAATCACTAAATCTTACAGGACGAAACACAGGTTTTATTGGTTCTAGAAAGAATCTGCTATACAAAATTCATAGGAATTATCAACCAGTAATTTGATCTGGAGCATTAAACTTATCAAAGATCATTTCTCAGATACTATATTTCGCAAAAAAAAATATCCTTCCACAGCCTTAAAAACTCGGTGGAAATCCTCGAGCAAAACTGTCATCTGCTCCTCTTGTACTCCATACAACAATGAAGATTTCACTAATAGCCTTTAAAAATTTGCTTCACAAAATAATCAAAATATTGCTTATGAATGAGCGCGCAATAGACTCTGATGGCTCTCATAGATACTCTTTCTCAGCAAGCAAGCTTACAACTGAACTGAATGACAGCATTGCCAACAAAATATTTTCAGAATGAGCAAACTAAGAGTTCCTCTGAATAACTTCATGAATGATTCACTTAAAATCTTCTGGGAAGAATGAACTTCTTTTCATCATTCCGTGCTCCATGAGTAGCTCCTAGGATTTTCTTTATTTCAAACCAGGATGGCACGTACACTTTCATCATATAGTCTACTAGGAGTTTAAAGCATTCTGTTGGGTCGGCAGTCGACACGTACAGGCGCAGTATTTATTATCAATTTCAGGCAGAGCAACAGGAATAGCAGCAAAATTTGTCACCGCAAACGTTTCATACGTTTCCAGAAATTTTCCTTTTGTTCTAGAAAACTGGTGTGGCACAGATGTCTTTCCGTCAATCTTATGGAAAAGGTGGCGAAGAGGTAGTTCATTAGTATGCAATAAGCATACAAACAAGTGCAAATTATGGCCAATAAAGATTTCAAGCTGTCTAACTACGCCTTTTTTCTTCCCAACGTTGACTTTCGGTGCATCTCACCCAACGGCAACAAGATCCTAAAGTGCAATCTCTTTCTGTGTAACAAAGTTGATGATGCTGCAGGTAATATCAGTACTAGAGCCTGAATGCGGAGCCACATGTCCTATGTGTACAGAACCAGGTTCTGACAACATAACAATATGCTCTTCCACAGATACAGTAGTATATAAAGAGCTTCACTTCTTACATAATAGTTGTGTCCTTTCTTCCATCGAAGTATATGGTGTACAAAGACTGCTACTTGTATAGAATTAAGTTGTGATTGTATAGTTCATTATAATTTTTAATAAGGGGAATTACTTCTTGGTGACTTACCACAGGCAAGGAAGCTTTCTTCCAAATTCTTTCAACGTCCAAAGAAATAATTTTGATGATCTCTTTTACTAAAGTATTCTTTATGTTGCCCTTATTCCACAGTATATCATCATAATGTGATTAAGAAATGTTTCATTAAATCAGAATACGTTGGTGGTAACACTGTCTCTTTCAATAGTACTGGGATTCCGAAAACACTACAAAATGTTCACTTCTAGTTGTGGTCAAATTTAAATTCAAAACTCCGCATTATTTTTTTGTCAAATGAAAATCAAAATTAATAAAACGTATTGCTTCAATCTTACAAAAGAGAAACAAGTGGTTGAAACAAAGGCAATCTCAAAAACGAATCATTCCACACAATAAAAGTGACGTTCCTTATTAGGTTACGATATAATAGTTAGATTAGAACACGCGGTGCCATCTAGTAGATTTTAGAGTATAATTTGCTTTTATATGTACAAAAAGCTATTTCTGGATCGGATATCTGGCAGTAACGTTTCAATAAATCAATTTATTAATGAGAAAGTAATTAGTTAATATTATTTTATAAATTAATGAATTATTCAGTAAAATATTGAATTTAAAAAAATATATTTACATAAAAATCATTAAAAACTTGATAAAAAGTCAATATAAACATTCACTTGAGCTGTGGAACGTCAAGATGTCAACATTTTAAGCTGAAATTTGGAGACAATTGGTTTCAGCTAGTTTGGCACCATATAATGACTCGGGCAATGTGAATTTCGAAAAAAAAATTTTTCGATCCACCCTAGTATAGATCGTGTTGTTTTGAATGGTATGAAAAATCAGCGACGAGCCCACTTTACCGGAAGCAGTTAAATCCCAAGAGACATGCTGTTTTCGATCCTATCAGCAGGGCAGATGGAGTCCGACTGGCATCCAGATGTTACAATTGCCCCCTTAATAAAATTCAGTTAAATAATTTGGTTACCGAAGTACCACGTGTAAAAAAAAAAATTAAAGGACCCTATTATAAAGTTGTGAATAACGAAAATAATATATACGTCATTGTAATACGAAACTATTCTTGAGCAAGTCATGAAATTTTGTAGAGGATATAACGGAGGTATTTGAATTTGCTTGAACTAGTTAAAAAAAATAGTTCAAATGTTTGTTTTATTAATGGACGTTAATTAATGAATTACACACTTACGACTGGTGCTTTATTTAGATTTCACCACTTTTTGAAATATTTGGTAAGTCGTGATAATCCAAGAACTTTGCCTGATCTCAAAGACAGCATTTCACAACATGTTCGTAACATTTCCCAGAATACACTGCGGTTAGCTGTGGGACATGCTCTCTTACGATTCCAGAGGGTAGCTGACAATGATAGCCGTCCTGTTGGACAGGTTTTGTTGCAACAATATTCGTAAACTATCATAAATGCATGCAATATTTGTAATTCATTAAAAAACGCTCCCTGGTTGCGAACATTTGAACTAATTATTTTTATTCGCTCAAACGAATCCCCATACCTTCATTATGTCCTACACAAAATTTCACAACTTTATCAGCAATAGTTTCGTCTGTAGACTACTTTAAAATAGGGTCGTTTGATTTCGGACACCCTGTATATTGCAGAAAACTCTGCTTAGCTTTCGGCCTTGTATCTTAAAGTTCGGTGTATACGGAACTTCTAGTAATCAGTCAACCTGACAGGACGAAACACAGGTTTTATTGGTTCTAGAAATAATCTGCTATACAAAATTCATATAGAATTATCAACCAGTAACTTGATCTGGAGCATTGAACTTATCACAGATCATTTCTCAGATACTATATTTCGCATACAAAAATATCCTTCCACAGCCTTAAAAACTCGGTGGAAACCCTCTAGCAAAATTGCCATCTGCTCCTCCGCATACAACAATGAAGATTTCACAAATAGTCTTTAAAAATTTGCTTCACAAAACAACCAAAATATTTCTTATGAAAGAGCGCACAATAAAGAGCCTTATGGCTCTCGCATATACTTTTTCTCAACAAGCAAGCTTACAACTGAACTGAATGACAATCTACCCTCCCGTATTTATAAGTTCCGCCGTTTTTTTTTTTTTTTTCAAACTTTGAACCAATTTGCACAACATTCTAATTCGATGTCATTTTCCATTGGTCGCGTACATAGTTGGCGTAATACTAATTTACTGCGTAATACCAATGCAATTGAAGCAAATAATACAGCTCCCATTAATTAAATCTCTCAAAATTCTGCTATGCTGGACAAATTTTTATTGAAACACTGTCAAACACTGCCAGTAATACTAATGGTACTGCGTAATACCAATACAATTCAAGGAAACAACCCTACTAGTAATTTTGATCGAGTTACCATCGGCCATCTGGCCTATGATGTCCCAGGAAAAATTGCTAGTAGGGAATACAGCTCCCATTAATTAAATCTCTCAAAATTCTGCTATGCTGGACAAATTTTTATTGAAACACTGTCAAACACTGCCAGTAATACTAATGGTACTGCGTAATACCAATACAATTCAAGGAAACAACCCTACTAGTAATTTTGATCGAGTTACCATCGGCCATCTGGCCTATGATGTCCCAGGAAAAATTGCTAGTAGGGAATACAGCTCCCATTAATTAAATCTCTCAAAATTCTGCTATGCTGGACAAATTTTTATTGAAACACTGCCAAACACTGCCAGTAATACTAATGGTACTGCGTAATACCAATACAATTCAAGGAAACAACCCTACTAGTAATTCTGATCGAGCTACCATCGGCCATCTGGCCGATGATGTCCCGAGAAAAATTGCTAATAGGGAATACAGCTCCCATTAATTAAATCTCTCCCAATTCCGCTATGCTTGGCAATTTTATGATGAAACACCGCCAATTTGGCACCAAAAATAAGTACTCAAAATTGAAGTTAGGCAAGCGATATCCCCAATATTTAGCGAGAAACCGCCATACACTATGTTAAAAAAAAGAGGAAAACCAAAGCTCTCTATCTCAAATTCTAGTTATCTGATTTGACATGCAACAAATGGAAATGTTAATTATTTGACCCTAGAATATGAATCTTTAACTGAATTTGACCCCAGATGCGTAGTCCACCTGTAAAATGCATATCAATATTTTCTTAAAAGCTTCTTTTCGAATTTATGGAAGGGCTGTTTTCCTCTTTCAGAGGGAATAATAAATTTTGAAATGCGTTTTATCAGGTGCAAAAACCCTTTATAACACTGTAATACAAATATGCTTCATTTTCGGTATTTTAATATATCAGTCTTTAAAATTTCCAAACAATGTTTCAGCGTTTGTCATCGGAATTTTTAACGGCGACAATGACTGTGGAACGTAATTCAGATTATAAATATGAAATTGTACATAAAATATTTTTCGGCTATTTTCTTATGTAGGAATGTTTTCCTCTATAAGTGTGTAGTTTACTTCAGATCTTTATTTTTACTCAAGACATTAAAAAGAGATCAATCACCCATATTTTTTTATAAATATTTCTCTCAAAATTTTTATCTTGTCAAACTTCTGAATTTTACTGAAATTATGTATCCATCATTTAATGTCACATGTGAGCCAAACAAGGTAAAAATTGCATAAACAACATTAAAAATTTTTTAAAGCCTCTTTTATGTAGCTTAGTGAGAGTCTAAAAATAGCTCACAGAGAATGCAGTTTACATTTTTCAAGAATTTCATTCCTTTCTAAAGTAGTAATTTAAAGTCGATATTTTGATTTTCAAATTTTCATTCTTAAAGCTTAAAATGCTAGCAATTCCTTACTGAGTTTTCTATACATAAAATTTGTTTTCCAATCTACTCTAGGCCCCATCATGGCCGAGGGGATAAAGACACTGAACAGGCGGCTAAAGTGTGAAGGTCCCATGTTCGGGCCTATCGCGTGGCCATTGGCATAAATTACTGTAATTTCGGGCGATTTTCTCCAGATGTAATGAGAATATCCGTTAGAACCCCTCAAATGTCTTTCATGCAAGGCATCACTCCTTAGGCAGATAGCCCACAAGTAGCTTTATTTAACTCACAATACTATCGATATACTTTATTTCAATTTTTAGAAATGATACACCCTTTGTCATTCATCTTCTAATTAAATTTTAACAAAGTTACAAAGTAAAATAAAAGTTGATGAATATCTTTGCAATGAATTTTTATTTTACTTATTTCATTTTCTCTCTAGTTATTTTTATTAATTTTGTAATTTCAATTTCTTAGTCTGATTTTCAATATTTCACAAATGCAAATTGTGCGGTATAAAATATCTGTAACATCATCCTCTGCATTTGCCTAAGGGCGTAGTTATTTTCAAGAAAATCGAGAATTAAATTCGCAATGACATTGCATAATGCTTATTCTTTCAAAGTAATCTATCCTCAGACTCAACACAAGTGGAATGGCGGGAAACGTTTTCCTGGCAATTAGCGCAAAGCCCCATTTATTTAAGTCCATTAAACAAAGTTTCTTAATACTACATTTAACACTTATGTGCATGCTATTTCATGTTGGCGTCTGTTGAATGTTTAACGTATAATGCTCGATCGCATAGCAGACTTAAACCATTCAGAATAATAGAAATGAAATTAAGTTTTCGAGAATGTAAGCGCTTCAATGATCTATTAAGTATCCGAGATTATGTTGTGATGTCGTCACTTGAAACGTTATTTAAAATATTCATTAAGCTGAAACTTAATGATGGCGTTGTGTTTTGGAAACCGATTGCTTCGGGCACAACAGATGTGTAGAGGATTGCATTGTTATCTGCCCTTTTCACAATTGACTATTTTGCGAGATCAATTATTGAGTTGAATCGGGGTTTAAATCGCAGTGTGGTTGAAATTGCGTTTTGCGAATGACTGTGGATTTACGGGTAAATTTGCAGAAACTATGATAAAATACATGTGGACTTAATTGTTCAATGGCATATCGTATTAAATCTGAAAAATAGCAACATGGAAAATGTTTTGTTGAATAAACAATTTCGTTTAATTGTTGTTCAAAGACATATTAAATCAGTAAAAAAAGCCGCATTGAAAATGTTTTGCTGACTAAACAAATTTTTGTAAAATCAACGAAATGTATTGTTAATTTAACAAAAAGTTTGTTAAAACCAACAAATTATTGGCTTGAAATAGCGCCAGCAAATTTTTGTTGAATCTTCAAAATTTTATTGAAATAGAATGAAATAATTTTTATTGTGGACTTCGGTACTACAAAAATTACAAAAATAACAAGAAATTATTTTAAAAGGAAAAGTAAAAAAAAAAATGTAAAAATATAACCCAAAAAGAAGAAAAAAATTACACGTGGCAATCGAATTAAAACAAATTGGAAACACATAAGCGTAGTGATTAACTCTTAGAATAATTCACTTTTGAACAGAGTATGCGTGTGTAGCACCAGTGGCGTAGCGAGAAATTTTTCAAGGGGAGATTACGACCACTGCAATTCATATATGTGTACATATATATCTTGTGTGTGTGTGTGTGTGAACAAAATACCAAACCCACCCAGCTACACCACTGTGTAACATAGATATATACAAACTATCTATATACCCATAATCTATCTATATACTAACGGAAATACTTACACATATACTATCTATATACTAACGGAAATACTAACACATATACTATCTATATAGCTAAGGACAAAAAATACATCCACACATCACTCATCAAAATCTAAATTCCAGTGGGGAAAAAAAATCACGAATCAATCTGCTTTTTCATTTTTATTTTTTTCACTTTATCAATGGATTATCTTGGGATTTCACATTACGTAAGATAGCTATTCTATATTATATATATATATATATATATATAATACATAGAAAATTAAATCGAAAACACCCCCCAAGCCAGTCATTGTTAATACAACAAAAAAATTACAAAAAAATGTAAAATGCATTGTCCTCTTCAGAGGGGGAAATGCACAATAGTACACCATAGGTTTCGAACTCACAGCCTGAGATTTTGCCAAGGTATTGTATTGTATTCAAGACTGAAGTTTGGAAAGATTGATTGAAAAGTATTAAAACAGTTTAAATATATTTGTAAAAGTGTACAATATTAACTGTAACAGGCAAATCTCAGAGGTGTGACTCCCTATCACACCTCTGAGATTTGCCTGTTACAGTTAATATTGTACACTTTTACAAATATATTTAAACTGTTTTAATACTTTTCAATCAATCTTTCCAAACTTCAGTCTTGAATACAATACAATACCTTGGCAAAATCTCAGGCTGTGAGTTCGAAACCTATGGTGTACTATTGTGCATTTCCCCCTCTGAAGAGGACAATGCATTTTACATTTTTTTGTAATTTTTTTGTTGTATTAACAATGACTGGCTTGGGGGGTGTTTTCGATTTAATTTTCTATGTATTATTAAACGCATGTTTTCTTTTATGCTGCTTTTTTTAAGCGCTGGATAGCATGTGAGACAACTATAATTTTGTTGTAATTTTAAATAATGTGTAACTATATATATATAATATATTTAAACCATACAGAGCATGACATTGCACAGAAGTTTCATGATGTGTTTCAGAAGGTCATCTACTGTAAAGTAATATGTATGTGTGTGTGTGTGTGTGTGTAATTTTATCACGGAGTGCGAATTGAAATATGTTGACAAAATTCAAATTTAAAATGTTCTCATTTTATAATACTGTTCTGTATGTTGAACGTAATGACATTGATAAGCCAATCACGAAGAACCTACGGCTATGACTGTATGAACACTGGCACAGTCTGCATGACAAAGTGTTGGCGTTACGTTTACCCGTACGCTGTTCTGTAAAAAAGTATAGCACTATGTGTTGCAAATCCACTGCAAAACATGTGGATAAACTTAACATCAACATCACAACGTGTTGTAAATCCACAGCACAACGTGTGGATAACCGTAACGCCAACATCATAACGTGTTATAAATCCACAACATAACATGTGGATAAACGTAACGCCAACATTACAACGTTTTGGCGTTATGATTACCCACACGTTGTGCTGTAAAATAGTACAGCACTGTGTGTTGTAAATCCCCTGCACACCATGTGGATAAACTTAGCACTAACATCACAACGTGTTGTAAATCCACAGCACAATATGTGGATAAACGTAACGCCAACATTAATAAAACGTGTTGGCATTATAATTACCCACACGTTGTGCTGTAAAATAGTACAGCACTGTGTGTTGTAAATCCACTGCACACCATGTGGATAAACGTAATGCAAACATCACAACGTGTTGGCGATATGATTACCCACACTTTGTGCTGTAATAATTTTTTTCAGTGCATACACCAACATGATGCATGTTCAGAATACTGTGCTTAATTTCTTAATGATTTTTTTTAACAAAGAAACAAGTGCAAATGCTTCATGTATTCTTCATTACCACCCTTCATTGTTCCGCATTTATGAAGTTTTAAAGCATTTTCAAAAACTGTAAGGACGAAAACACTTCCTTATTCCAGAAAACTAGTCTCCTCCCGGATATACTTCTATCATTTGGGACAGTGTGGCGATAGCATCTGAATGCAGGCCATAATGCAAAATACTCCTTCAGATGAGTCTTCAAAGAAATGATTCTAATTTCGCAGTGAGTGGTCTGTTCCTTATGTTGAAAATACTTTTATTGCGTGGAAATAGGTAAGTGTTTTATCTCAAAATTACTTTTTTATTGGAGTTGGATAGCTTGTTTTTCCTATATAACATGCGGTTAAAGTCCGACTAGGAATTGCTCTTTTCTGGTTATGTAAAAGGAAAATACCTGAACATTTAAAAAAATGCTTTTATTATATTCATGGGCGAAGCACTTTTTGTATGTCATATACGGAGTGAAGTGTCTATTACACTTTTAGAAAAGTATACTGCCTTATACTTGGCGCAATGATTTTAAATGTGAAAGAAGAAAATTCACTAACTGATATTAAACATATTATGATGGCAAATATATTTTGGGCATAATAATTTAGGAGTTATAAATCTTTACTCTGTAAAGTGTTATAACGATGAATTTTTTCTAATAGCGACACCCGCAGTGCTCTTTCTTATTGTTATTTTTCCCATCGTCGTTCCTAAATATTTGTATTTTTGCCTTTATACATGGCAAAATACAATAAGCATGCTCAAATTGAGTTTAAATTTCACTGTTTCGTAACACCAAAATAAAATGTATCGATTTTTATCTAAATATTTGTTTCATTAAGATATTAATACTAGAATGTCAGTTTCTATTACTTTCGAGATGAAAACTGCAATTTGACTAACTGCGATTATATGTTCATTATGGATCTTCTTATGATCCAAATATTTAACTATTAATGATTTTCATGTTTACCTTCTAAAATAAATCTTAAATTTAAATAAGTAATTATTTTGTCCACCTATAATTAGTGAGAAAAATGAACTCGAAATGGAAGTTGTACAAAAATAGTTATTCTGACCCCACAATTTTAACTTGGAATTTTTAAAAGGAAATGGTGTTGAACAAAATCTAATGTAGTATAATTAACATTTATTAAATATGGAAGTACATTTATTTTGAAATAAATAGCTGCAATACTGAGAACTCATCATCTTCATTTCAAAAATTGACTGTTTACTATTTTTTTATATAATTTAACGAATGAAATTACTATAAAAATAATTATAATTTGTTCTTAGAGATTCTTTTAGGATATGTATACTCGTATAAAAAGCAAATTTCTTGTTCAATAAGTGCGAAAATGTAACTTGGAGCAGAAGGTAATAAATAAGCAGCAAAAAGCAACGTATAAGAGCACCATTAGAAAAATAAAGGTAGGATACGGTTTTCGTAATGTATGACATGCCAATTTTAATTCTAGACTAATCTGACTGACTGACTGACTGAGGGAATTTTAGTGGAGCGCCTATTATCTAGGAGCTAATCTCCAGTATGATGTAGTGTATTCTTGTCTTGTATTCACTTGTGTTAATTTCTAGACTAATCATAGAAAAATTTCTGTTTATATAGAAAAAATAGGGATTAAAGATAGTGTATACGAGGGCCAATGGGAAAGCAAATCTATAAGAGGGTTCTTTGGAGGGCTAATAGGAAAACGGGAAATTAAGGCGGCTGAGAACAGTGGGAATTCCTATATTCAGAAAGGGGAGGGGAAGAGAGACAGCGAAATCATCATTAACAGGACTATTTATGTTTTTGCGAAAACTAAAATCCTCAAGTGTTTCTGGTGCTTCAAAGATTCCATTGACATTTTGAATTCATGGGGTATTTACAATATCAATTGTATGTGTGGTGTACCTTATACCGGACAAACTGAACTTTGCCCTTAAACTTACAATTAAGGAGCACATACTTCTTGCAAAAACATGAAAACAACCAGTCTACCATCACTAAACATATTTAGGATGGCAGCTATATTTTAGACTACAGTTGAGCTAAACTCAATTGCAAACCCTGTTCTTCCTAGTAAATTAGATTTTCTTGAAGCTTTCGATAGCCAGAGAAACACAAATAGTCTTGTTAATGCTGATTCCTACTTTGACAAAATTTGCTCTGTTTATTTAGACATTCTGAATTATGGCGGAATGCCATACCTTTCGAAACAGTCCTTTACCTTACTTTTTTGTATTGGAGCTCTCATACTTTATTAAACTTGCTATCACCCGTATAAAAACTGTTACAATTAATTTTGCCAATTTTACTAGAATATTTTTGTCCACGTTATGAGTAAGTGGGGTCTATTAAGCCATTATTTAAATTAAGAATCTGTTGCACCTCTTCTGAAACGCCATACTGAGATAAGTGCACAGTTATAAAACTATTTTACTTCAGTACAAAGGCGTTCGATTAAATGAATTAATAACTTATACGTAATATGAAACAACCCCATGACGTAATTCCAATTTATGTACCCCACCATGGTCGAGTGGCTAAGACACTGAACATAGTAGATGGCTGAAGTGTGAAGGTCCCGGTCAGGCATATCACGCGGCTGTCGATCTAACGGTTTGTAGTTTTGGTTGGTTTTCTCCGGATGTAATATGAATACGCTTTATAACCCTTTAAATGACCTCCGCCTAAGGCACGCCATCCTAGGCAGATGCCTATCGTGTAAGCTTGCCACAACACACACATTCAAAATTCCAATCGATGATTTGTCAATAAAAATCACACTGCATTTGAATGGCTTTGATATTTCGAAATACAATCTTTTTTATAAAGGCCCATAACTGCTTAGTCATAAGAATTATTAATTATAACTTCCAATACAAAATAATTAACTCTTTAATACGCGTGTAGTGTAAAAGTAAACGAAGCAATTATCGACTTCCAACAATTCTGATCCTCAAAGAATGACCCGAGAAAAATGTATTTGGTTAAAGATTACACACCCTGTTGAGTTCACAATGAAAATATTTGACTTTCGGGTGAACAATTACATCCAGTTTTTAAACGCTCCGCAGTGTTAATGAATGTACCTATCTTAATAACATCCTCAAATAAATGTATGAGTATCACGATTGGCTGAGCGCAAACAAGAATAATGAAAGATCTAGAAAAATAAAAAATGGCGTCCTAGAATCCATTCTCTCAGCAAACTGAAATGAATATAAATTACCCTTCCGAATAAAAGAATTCATTACCGCTGGTAGTTATATCATTGAGAAAATTTTATTGTGTTTTAATATGTGAATATAGAGTTTGTTTTAAGTTTTGGATGCAGTCATGTTTTTCTTTCGTACAGTTTCGTTTAAAAAGATTGCTGGGTTAATTGTCTGATACAGTTAAATTAATGAACTCGAAAAATTTTAAGTAAAAGGATATTTTTATTAAAATTGAATTTTTACATGTTTACAATTATGACTGTATATTTTTTAAGAACTGAAAATTATATCACGCAGATTTATAATTTTAGAAAAGCTCATTATACAAGTAATAATTTTAAGTCTTCCATGTTTGATAAATAGTTATCAAATAGTTGACATCAGATGACAGTATTGTTTCATATAGTTATTAGAATATGTGTTGAAATAGAAACAATGCATTAGATCAAGACTCCAAAATAAAATCAATTGAACACTAAACAGTGGATAAAGAACTGAAAGCAATTCTTTTTAATCAATACCAAGTCAGGATTGTATTTAATTCGATTGTAATGAACTCATAATAGTTCTTCAGTTGCACTATTATTTGCAAATTTTGGCATTTTTCTGTGAGTTTCTGTGACGTTTTTGGCAAGTTACAAAAGAATTTGAATTCATGGTGCCTGTTTAATAAATTGGGTGTATGTTGGTGTGAAATGCACCCAACCTCAACAAATTTTCTGTCTAGAAAAGATGATTAACCAGTAGCCTGTATTTTGCCATGGCTTCTAAACGAGATTTTCCAATTGTAGTTTCCAAAAGTAGTTACTATAGGTCAATATAATGTTTTAAATTTGAGATATTATTTTGGACTTAAGTAATATTAATTCCAAATAATATGTTAAGATTATTATAAAAGTTTTATACTGTTATTTTTTTTAATAGCTCTTCTTTATACCCTGCAAAGAACGGTACATGATGGCATATTAATAAACTTCATCAAAAAATGAGTTGAATCAAGAATAAATAAAAAATTACAACAGACATAATTGAAAATTATCCTCATTTCAAAACATTTCTACCATATTAAATAATATGCATGCTGCACATTTTCCTGAACCATATTTTAAAACCTTTCCTGAGTGAACCTAACGTTTTAAATAATTCTGTACGTACCAACTAAAATAATTTTTAGATTCGCTTCTCTCCTTTGAGGGTGGTAAAATGCAGATCAGTGCTCTGATTGCGAATTTTATAGTAGGTTATTCTACATTTAGTAAATGCGTAGAGAATTTCATGATTTAGCATTATGGAAATGAGATATTTAAATCTCGGCGGATATTTTCACATTCTGGAATGCTGTTTATGTCTGAATAATGTAGTTAAGATGTTCGGATTGGTTATTATGTTTCCATCTCGGTAGAGAGGACAGTTGATACATTTTAAGCATTTTGCAATTGAAAATTTAGAATAAGTATAATTTTTACTGATATAATTTAAGTTATTTATGTAAAAATATTGAAAAAATGAGAATAAAAATGAATCAATTGGCTGAGAATAATTTCACTTTACTAATGAAATACGATGCCAAATAATTGCCTTAACAGCCTTAAACTTTAATAAATTCTAAGTTAAAGATATATTGACGTCCTGTTTTCAGCAGTTAATAGTGCAAATCATTAAGTTTTTTTCTGTTTAAGCTAGCCATTTGTAAGTGAATCTCTGAACCCCAAACAGGAAAGCACAGTGTGTATAATGGTTCATAGAGAGCAAATTCGACACACAGGTTCAATGTACTAAGAGCCACAAATCGTGCCATGTGGAGGTGCATCCATGAACAGAAAAATTAAAATTGGATGATTTACTCTATTAACTGCGACTCTATTAACTGCTCAGAAGCTATTAGTTTGAATGCGTGAAAATAATTCTTGGACACCCTCTACTTTGGTGTTGTACGCTGAAAAAGTCATTTAAATCAGTATTTTTAAAACATGTTTCTCTTAACGTAGGACTTGAGATCCGATAAATCAAATAATTTTAATCATATTTAAAATATTTTTAAAAATTCGTGAAAATTGCTGTTCGATATTTAGTCGAAAGGTTAAACAGAGGTATTAGTTAATGTATTTTTAGAGCATTGAGAATGTTTTTTTTTATTCGAAGAAAGCATGTAAATAATAATTATAGAAAGCTGATAATTATATATCAGGTACTTTTATCAAGGATGTTCGCAAGGGGGCCTGCACCCATAATTTTAGATTTTTGTTAGTTGGATTTCAATAAATCCAGCATTTTTGTATGAATTATGCCTTTTTCATCTTTTAGGCACACTCCGAATTTTTTTTCTCACAACGCCGCTGCTAAATAAGTATATAATATTCCATGCTGGTTAAAAAAATTAATGACATTGCATTTGCCATTAGCACAGTGAGTAGTTACAATATTAAATTATACTAAACTACGCATATACTTTTGAAATTTATATTTATAGAGAATATTATTTAATTCCTATTTAAATCAGGAGTACGGTCTCGTCATCAATTCATTAATGCGTAGCCATGCATATTTTGTATTTTTTTTTAAAACACGTTCTCTGACGAATTAAAATAGAAGTCAAATTTCTTACCTCAATTCCCCATATAAAATATAATTTTTAATAATAAATCATTCATTCGTGAATAATAAGTATTTAACGTATTTCTCTGAAACTGCGTATTTTTGGAAAAATTAGCTAGTTATTCACAAAATGGATATGGGAAATTCAGATTTCACTTGTGGCTATCGAATGACCGGCTAACGTCTTTAAAACCCGTGCATTTAAGGGTTAATTCGTTTATTAATGCTCTGATAAGGACTACGCGGATTAGAATAATGAAACGCAATTTTTTCATGTTAAGGGGAAAAAATTCCTAGAAATACCTAAATGAAAATGATAAACATGAAAATATTTCTTTTTCGCAAGGAACTCAAATAGAAGCATCTCAAATTAAAGTGATATGTTAAAAGTAGCTTAATTTAACATGTAAGTCTACGCACTGTCTTATAAAAGAGTTTTTTTTTCATGTTTTAAACTAATGTCCCTAGTAGCAAAAATAGTCAAAAAACGTTCAAATAACGTTGGAAACACGTTTTTGACGGTAAAAAAAAACGTGTTTTAAACGTCTTTTGGACTAATTGTGCTACTAGGGGTAAGGATATATTATTATTATTTTTTTCAAATGTATAGTAAAGTTGAAATAGTTTACCTTTGAAACATACGCTTTATGTATTTTATTATTTTTTAGTTATAAATTACATTTTATAATATCCATCAGAATAAAAGTTTCCATCCTGCATTACGCTCTTAAATTATAACCAAACATAAAAAAATAATGCCTAATGCTACACTTTTGCGTCAATTTCAACCTTTCATTATATAACGGCTTAATTGTATCTCGAAATTTATTCACTTAACACTTTGTGAAATAGCGCTTCTCCCTTTTACTTGACTAGCGGAATTCGGAATGACATTCAACGGTTTTCAGAGAGCAAACTATTTACATTTAGTCTGGCTTTCCCGAGGAAAGTGACTTGCCAAATATTTTCGAATTCAAATTTTTGGAGAGTTAGCGTTAAGTAGGTGGTGCCCCTCGCCTGCGAAGTGATTAGAATAGCTTGCGTTGTTCTTCAAAATTCGTTTTGAAATGAAATTTCTTAATGTGAATTTTTAACACCCCTTTCGAGAATTACACATAAAATGAATAAATTTATTTATGTTAATACTATTAACTACGCAGCAATTATAGATTTTTTTCAATTGTATTTAATTAATTTAACTTTATAAAGATAAATTAATTAAATACAATAGTTTAATTAAATGACAGCTTAATTAAATTTAACTATCATTTAACAATAATAGTAATTATGCAGAGCTTTTACAATTTGTGCATAATTACGTTAAAATGTCATATTTAGTTTTTGAATTATGTATTTATATAAAATCTTAAGGATAGATGACGTGGCATTTTGAAGTGCGAATCGCGTTTGAGTCAATTTGCTCGTCATAAATACCTTAAGTGAAGTACATAAGCAGACGTTTATTAGTAAAATTTTATGCTTCACTCATTGGTCTACAAATTTTAAGTCGAAACTACTAATTTCTAAAGTATTCTCCGAAAACCACTGATAAATGTTTAAATTTCTGACAGAGTACCTTAACCCTGTTTTACAATTGTTTAACACTTACATAATTTATATTTAACAAATTATATTTCCTATGAACTGTTAATTAAAATTTGTAATGACCGTTGGCCCCACCATGGCCGAGTTGTTAAAATACTGAACATGCTAATTGATCTAAAAGTCTGGGGGTTTGGACGGTTTTCTCGAGATGTAACGTGAATATGTGTTAAAACCCCTTATAAAGTTCTACATTTAAGGCACCCGTCCCGTAGGCACATGCTCCTACTGTAGGCTTGTCAAAACGCAAAACAATGTAACCACGGTAAAAATACTCACCTTAGAAAAATTGTAATTTTCAAGTAAACCTCCCTTTCCTGTCCATTTTACTGTTATGCTTGTTTTGTTGTTTGCCTGTTTTCCCTGTTGTTTATCTGTTTTTCGATGATTTTGTGTGTGCTTTCCTATGATTTCGCTCTGCCAGGATTCTACGTTAAGAACGAGTAAAGGTTGTATTTTTAAAAATGGTATCATGTGCGCCTTCTGTGCTGTATAGTAGGGTGGAGCGAAAAATTAAATTTTGCCAAATTGTTTTTTAATAGCTATAAGAATGTGAAAAAAACTTTCAAAAAGCGTATCCTAAAATATTTTTTTATTTATTTTGAGTCTATCTGCCCGCGCATTTGATTTGAATTTTGCAACGTTCGCCAATGCAAATGCCCAAAAGATTGAAGAGTTGCGAAAGAAGAACAACTTTTTCTGACGGATCAGAGGACTGACAGGAAAATGGTTATTGGTGGTGCAGACGTTTCACAAACGAAAAAAATAGAAAAGCGAAATGATAGAAATCAAAAACTAGAACAATGTTACGCTTCTGTGACATATGAGGATAAACAGGAGAATAGAGTTGAACTTTCCCCTCTCTTATATTGGATGAGTCAGAAGATACTGAAGAAATAGACGATGCCTTAGAATTGTGTTCTTCAAAGCACCAAGGGTCCAAGGAAAAAGTCAAAACTCAGCTTGCCATCTTTGTCAAAAACATGTGACTGATATGGCGTATCCGATAGAGCTGTTGCAGCAATCGCATCAGCAGTTCTTCATGATATTACGTCAGATGCGTAAGTAATAGATTGATCAAAATTGCGCCGTGAAAGATCAAAAGGACGCAAAGAAATATTAGCTAAAAATAGAGTTGTCTGTGTTACAGCTATATACTTTGATGGCAGAAAGGATAAAGTTTTAAATGTAGTAAAAAAGGGAGTCAAAAAATACTGCCAAGTTATTGTAGAAGAGCGCATTTCTGTTATCAAGGAACCTGACTCTGTTTGTGTCGGCTACGCTGTCCCAAGTACTGGGACGGCCAAGAGCATAGAACGTGCTATGCATGACTTGCTCTCTTCTGAAAACGTTCCATTGAGAGAAACTGTAGCTGTTGGTTGTGATGGAACAGCAACTAACACAGGGGAAAATGGTGGTGTAATACGGTTGTTAGAAAAACGTTTGAATCAACCTGTACAATGAATCATATGCCTTTTACACACGAATGAATTGCCTTTAAAACACCTTTTTTCATTCTTAGATGGTACAACTACTGGACCAAGTTCCTATTCTGGTACTATCGGAAGATTGCTAGAAAAATGCGAAGAAAATCCTATTGAACGGTATGAAAAGATAGAAAGCGTTTTGAAAGATATTTTGGCCGATATCATCAAAGACCCAAGTACTGACCAACGTTACTTGAACCATATTACATCAGCTGTGATTAGTGGCGATTGTCCTGCAGATCTAGCGCACAGAGCTCCAGGGAAAATGTCGCATGCTCGATGGTTAACAAAAGCCAACAGGATATTAAGGCTATATATTTCCACAAGTAAACCATCTGAAAACCTTAATCATCTTGCCACGTTTATTGTTAGAGTTTACGCTCCTGTTTGGTTCCAAATTAAAACTCATCCGTCATGCAAAGATGGATCTTGAATTTTTTGGAAATTGGTTTCGAATTCTCTATACCTTCCAATTAAACTAAAAAAAGTAGTCGACCCTGTCATTGAGCGGAACAGTTTCTTTGCGCATCCTGAGAATCTTCTGTTGTCGATGCTCTCAGATTCTGAGAAACACATTCGTGAACTTGCTGCTAGGAGGATTATAAAAGCAAGAGAAGCGACTCATTCTGAAAAGACCCCTCGTATTTTTGAGGTCCCTAAATTTAAGCTTAATGCCAAATCATACACATAGCTTATAGATTGGCAACAAAAACATTTTCAACCTCCCATCCTTAGAGACGTCAAGAATGAAGATTTGCTCTAGATGGTGGAAACAAAAGGAAGTACAAAAATACCTTTTCTAAGACTGCCATGCCTTACCCAGGCTGTAGAACGTTTAGTAAAGATACTAACAGAGGTTTCTATGCAGGTATGTGATAAGAAGGCCAGAGAAGGTCGCATAAAATCAAAAATTGAGTCAAGAAAACTCATGCCCAAATTCGACACCAAACGTGATTTTAATGTCTCTTTTGACTATTTTTATGTATGTTTATGTATATTTTATGTTTTAAGTGGCTCACATTTTCAGTAAATTAGAATTAATTTGTTCTATATGACTTGTTTTTTTCATAATAATTAAATAGTTTAATAGAATTTATAAACAATATGCTCCTTCAGGTTTTATCAGTATGGTAGCACAAATGTAAATTTTCAAAATAAATGCGCGGGTAGAAGGAATTTACTAATTTTTAAAAAGTAATGCTTTTTAAAATCCTCTAATATTGGGTCACATTTTGATCACTATTATAAATGAAAATGTAACAAAAAAATTTTCCCATATAAGAGTGCTTCACCCTACTGTATAGTTCAGCCATCACGAGTTGGCGGCTATGACTTATGAGTGATGTTTTGTTCTGCGAGCTTGTATCTGCGTTTAAGATTTAAGAAGTAGAAATTAAGAAGTAAATTGGGATTAATCATCCAGATAATTCTAATTCATTCCTTACTCCTGTAACTAAAGTACAAATAAACCCTCAAAGCATCACGTGGCTCATACGTCTCAGCCGCCAACTCGTTGAACTATAGTTAAATCTTTTGTTAAGATGTTTTTTTTTTTGAGAGTTTCGTCTAAATGTGTTCTTTTAAATTAGTGTAAAGTGTTCGATGCATATTTTTTAGTTGTGTTTAATAAACTGTTTCGTTTGAACTCTTCTAGCAAAATTAAAGGGATTGATAAGACAGACACTTTTTCGTTAAAAAAAAAAATCTCGACTGTTCGAGCCTCGTCAGTGGGAGATCCCCCTGAACCCCCCTAATTTTTTAGTTTCATGATTGCCATATTAAACGATATTAATTGACTATGTCATTTTATCGCTCATATTTCGCATATTTCGCCTGGTAAGACTATGTTGAAATTTTTATATGCGTAACGTATTTATAGAAAAATACATGAGAAGAATATTCTGCAACTTTCGAAATATTGTAACTATAGATTAAAGCAGTTGTGAAGTAATAGTATTTAAATACATGTAAAACTATGTCGCCTTTTTATGTCACCTTTTTATGTCGAATTTTTGGGACACATTTTTCAATAAAGAGTGTTGAGAGATAAAACGACATAGTCTAAAAAAAACCACTTTAGGACCGGCTGGGACAAGCGCTTTAATTGAAACCGAAATGCTTAGCAATTCACTGAATCGCAAAATAAATATCATCATATCTATGGAAAAGCTAACGCGTGCGTAATATCTTTTATACGCAAGAATATATAAATAAAATTCTTTAAATGCAAAAGTTTGAATAAAACGCTTCGACCTGCATTGTTTGTATAATCGTTAATGTAATGAAAAGTTTCAGCTTCAATTTTAGCCACATTCCTTTTTATTGGCATCATTAGAGCCAATCAAGTTATCGATACCAAAGTACAGAACTTAATTAGCACTAAACAAAATTTTCTACGCGTGGAAGATAAAGCCTGAATTAGATAAAGCGTTGTACTAAACATGGTTAAAAACGATGAATTCATTCTCCCTTCAAAAAATGGACTGTCATAAGCTCGGCTGTATGGATGAAAACTAATTACAAGGAGAATGTAATTAATTCCCATCCAACGTATACACTAGCGTTTCTACACGAAACTTTGAGTCACGAGTAATTAAAACCTATGCATTATTCATTTCTTAAACGCTTCTCGTGCATTCCAAACTCACCTACAAATATTTATTTTCAAATGGAAGAAAATAAGGTTAGTTTCCGTAATTGCTGCAGAAATTTTGCTTTGTTCCGTAACTTTATCCCGATGGTACAGTCACAATAGTTTACTAATATAAACACATCGAATTAAGTTCACCTTTGCAGGAAGCAGTTGCGGTAAAGAAGATCTTTGTATTGAAATTTGTATTGTGCTTCGAAGTGAATGGCATAAATAATATTCATAATTAAGAGGGCACAATATATTTGCTTCTTTAGCTAGTAAATTGTTGGTACTGAAGGTGAAGGGCTGCCACCGCTCAAAAGAAAAGCTGGAAATATTCAGAAAATTTTGAAACGAAAAAAGTCGTAGAAAATTGCAAATTTTAGCTAAAAACCTGTAAAATCTTTAAATGTGATATGTGAAATTTTCTCTAAAGTCTCTCCGTTTATAGCTAATTTTTCTTTTGCAATAGGTATGGAATAATGAAATATGGCTTGAAATAAGTACGCAACATTTTGGAATACAGGAAGCTTTTTTTTCTTAAAGCCTGGCATAACAAAAAAATAATTATTTAAATTAAACAAAATACTCAATGAATCAAAATATCGGAAATGCCCCCCCCTCGTTTTTTTGTACTAAGTCTCTGCTTAAAATTGTCTTAATCCGCGACTATTGCACACCAATGTCAAGCCATATTTGGAGTACTCTAGACATACAGCAAATGAAAAACATTTATAAATGCAGACTTCAGAAAAAATTTCTGGTCACATTTTGATATTTTTTCAATATTTTGGCAAACCTCAAAAATTTCTCTTACTTTTCCGTGTTAACATGAATTTCCACGTCTATTTCAGTATTTCCAAGGTTTCCTTAACCTATGGCAATTCCGTAAGTGTTCAAAACCTTGGAGCTTTCTAAATAGATCGTATGATCATTATCTACACACATTATCTATATATATATGCATGAAAACATTGAACGGTACTTTCGGCACAAAATTCAGTTGCCAATATTATTATTGCAAAGTTCAAGGACTTTTGACGTTCACTGTAGATGAATTTTCATAAGAAGGAGAAGGTAAAGAAATTGATTTTCGAGTCTGTTGCCACATGACTAACTTTTTACTTTCCAAAAAAACTAGCTTTAGAGCATTTTTAAGATTACGAGTAAGTACTTTAAAAATTAATAATAACTAAAACTGTGTATTGCCATATTTTTTAATCGTAGTATATTTGGTTTAATAATAATTAAAGTATCTCTTGTTAAAGATTTACAATCATTAAAATAAGCTTTTTTTGAAATACTTTTAAAAAATGATTTTGCTGTTCCAACAATGCAATTTAAATCTTTAAATCTCTAAATCTTTGCATACATGACTTAGGAAGGCAATCAAGGTACATTCAGTTAAGTTCTCTACTGTGTTGAGAACTAAGTACAAAATTGCTGGTAGTTATATACAGACACAAACAACTTACCTATTACGATAATAAAAGAAAAAATACTGGCTTAAAACTGAAATATAAGTTAGCGTTCAAAATTAGTCCATTCTACAGCGTGATCTATTTAAAGGAATACCCATTGGTTTTTCTTTTGACTCTAAAAACTGATGGATGTGGCAAGTATTTTAACAATGAACTATAACTGTTTGAACTTTG
Organism: Cheiracanthium punctorium; assembly: GCA_038373885.1. Taxonomy (NCBI): domain Eukaryota; kingdom Metazoa; phylum Arthropoda; class Arachnida; order Araneae; family Cheiracanthiidae; genus Cheiracanthium; species Cheiracanthium punctorium. The sequence continues at coordinate 249,229 of JAWZYV010012520.1, forward strand.
TTGAAGTTTGAGAGACAATTTCCAGCACTGTTGGATGAATACAACTTAAACTTTTACGGAACTCATTGATATCCAACAAAACATTTAAAACGGCTTTTTGCATATTTTGTCTTTTAATGCGTTAATTAAAGGATATTAGTCATTTAAATGGGTCAATCAGTAATCAATCAGTTCTAATCAAGTGCTTTTGTGAAAGGCCCATTAATTTTTGACGAACCATAGTCAGAAAGTTCAATATTATTTCAAAATGATTATTATAAGGTATACGAGGACGACGTTTCCGAACCTATATTGCTATGCGATTCTGGACCATCTTGGCTCTGTCTATAACACCCTTTAAACTTTTATCCATGAGTTTCGGAACACCATGTATAAGCACTATTGATAGAGCAATTTGCATGCCTGGATAACGAATTAAAAATAAATAAATAAAATAAACAAATCGCTTCCAGTTGAATTTTACCATTTCAAACAATAACTATACTATAGTTATTTCAGACAATACTACGATAGCTACCACGAGTACTACGATAGTTATATCAAACAATAACTATCTGCAGGAAATGCAATGTAACACTCCATACGATGTGTTTTCAATAATTCCACACAACCAAAAAGTAGGATTTTTTTTTAGATCGTTTCATGCTGACGTTACATTTTTTCAACAGTTTGTAATTTCTGCAATAAATATTGCTTTCTTCCAAAATCAACTTTATTCATTTACTTAACTAATAAAATGAAGGAAAGGAGATATTTGTCAAATTTCAGTCAGTAGAAATGTAACCAGCAGAAAATGGGTTAGCATGTGTTTTCCTGGCGACTTCAGCATTTTCAAGGATTCCCTGACCGATGGCAATTTCAATGTTGTTGGCAATGTTTTCAAAACCTTGAACGTTAATGCACAACCATTTAAACACTATGGTTCTGCGGTAACGTTACTTTAGGTATTACCAGTTCACCGCCGTACAATTGTACTAATAACGTAATAAAAGCAAATTTTGAACAATTTATTTTTTCCCATTTGAAGTTTTTATAAGTACTTTCATAAAGAAGGTTTAGTTAAAATATAATAGGGAAGGTGCATAGCAATTACCGATATTGTTTATTCTATTAATAAATTCGAAAGAGGTCATTAATTTTCAAAATACAAATAATAAAATGTTCTGGGCAAGCATGTTTTACACGTTTACTTATTTTTATGTACTTTATCAAAGCAATATCTGAAAAAGAAAAATTTTATTTTCCTCCAGAAAAACTGTGCTTTGAAAAAGGAAGTGCTTTAATGAAATGATAAAAGCTCGTTTAAGAAATATCATGTATTCGATCGTTTAAAAAACTGCAAAATAAACCTCCCAAAGAAGTAAGTCCTTAATCAAGCTGTTAATTTACTCATCTCTGTACTGTTTCCATTTCTTGTAAAACGTTACATTTTATCTTTAAACGAGCACATAAAGCAAAAGTTGAAATAGACCCTCTTTAATTTAAGGAAAGTAAAACTGCTATTCGAAATCATTAACCCATTTATGCCTAGCGTCCCTTTTTTGGGACGGCATTATCGCTATCATTCGAAAACGTTAATTATTTTTCCTAGCCTTTATCCGCGAGTATTGAACCTCAAATCCACAAAATATTTTAATATGGCAAGTAGGATGTTGACATTTCAATTTTTATACATAACGATTTTTAATGAAATGATCCCTTGTTCAAAAAGTTGACATCAGAAATTTATCAATTACTTCTGGTGTTAGCAAAAATCGAAGAAAGTCGCAAAAATGTCCAGGCATGAATGGGTTAAACTCGCAGAACATCCCATTATCTAATTCTTATTACTGTAACATTCTACTCTACTTCTTTGATGTAGTATTCTTATTTCAAGAAATTTTCTACTTATTTTAAAATAAGTTTAGTATTAAAAAAGTGTTTTCCAATGAGTTATAATCTTGCAATAATAAAAATTAGAGTAAAACGTATATGTATTAGTATTAAGCTCCGTTGCGCGTCTTTTTAAAATTAAATGACTGATACGTAAAATAATTTTATTTTGCAATTCAGTATTCAGATTCAAGAGTAATATTTCTGATTTTTTTTAAATACCTCTTTTTATTTTTTATAATCAAGTTAAAGCAAACATATATATTTTTTAGCATTTCTTAAAGTATTTCAGATGTAATGATTTAAATGATAATTCATTATCAATGAACTTTCATCACATTAAATTCTTAAAATTATTTCTTTATAAGATTTAAAAAAAATGCATTTTAACTAGATGCTCTGTATTGTAAAACAGAGGTAGAAACTGCTATCAATATCATCAGTTCCTTTTTACGTCAATGTACGTGTTAAAAAAATATAGTTGAACTAAAAGAAAATTATATCTCCGACGAATTGAAAAACACTTGAATGTAATTATTCGCGTTAAACATTTCAAGTGTGTTCAGTTCTTTTTCCTGATTTTAACATTATTAATTAAAATAATTGGATGCTTTTAAGCTTATCTGTTTTGCGTATTATACTTTAGAAAACCGGAAGAAATTACTTTTTAAGATTCAAACAAATAATAATTTTGAGAACATTACACGATAATATATTTATAAATGCTTTACTACTGCAATACTGAATGAGAAAATTTTACTTTCATTTAGAAAAGGAAGTTTACTTATAAAAGAAACTGGACTATTGAAATGAATAAAGCTCGTTTAGTAAGAAAAGATGTATTCAGTCGTTAAGAAAAACTGTAAAATGTATTTCCCCAAAAAAGATTTCCTTAATCAAGCTCTTAATTTACTCATCTCTCTGTACTATTTTCATTTATTGTAAAAGATTCCTTTTATCTTTATATTAGGACATTAAACAAATATTGAAATAGATCTTTTTTATATAAGGAAAGAAAAAGTACTTTTTCGAAATGATTTAACCCCCAGCACATTCCATTAGCCAATTCTTCTTATCGCATGATTCTCCTTTACTTCTCATTTTAAGAAAATTCCTTCTTCTTTTGGAAGGAAAAGTTTCAGCTTTGTTTGAAACATCTAAAAGGTGTTTTTCAATCAACCGATAATTGAGTTGAATGTTCCCAAAAATGAAATGCAACTGTTTTGAATGATTTATTTTTATTTTATTGTTGATATTTTCAAGAATACAATATTTCTGATTTTATTACAAGGATACTCAGCATCGCTTCTAGTTTCCAAGAATACAATATTTCTGATTTTATTACAAGGATACTCAGCTTCGCTTCTAGTTTCCAAGGTTCTCTATTGTAAAAGCATGGAATCTCTGTGTCATATAATTAATACTATCGATGTCAGCAGTTATCTGCTGATACAGCCGCTGCTGATCTATCAGTTACTGCTAGATATCGATATCGATATCCAGCAGTTATCGATAAAAGCAGTCAAGCCTCATTGAAAAGGAAGACAGCCGTCATTTCAAAACAGTACTTAATCTCAACTTTTCGAAGATCATTAATACAAAAATATGTGGAATTTGAAATGCATTTTGTAGTCAGACGGAATACGCTTGGAAGTATGTTATAAGAATGTTAATAAAATAAATATTGAAAACGTATTAAAACGTATTAAAATATATTTAGAAAAAGCAGGACTCCCGGGACCCGGCTTTAAAACGCTCGATTGAAATTCCTGTTTATTATCTCACAGTAGATGAAAATTCCCTTGCGGAGGCAATCATAACGGGCGTTGTCAAAAACTTTTGACGAATATTTGTGTACTCTAAATATATTTAATCTTCGTCCATATAAAATGTATAATACTGGATTTTTATTATATACTGAAATCGATATTTATGCTCTTCGGGAAACATACGGAAACTTTCTGCATTCGAACGATCTCGCTTTATGGGAACAACCCTTCTTATATGAATGCTTCATGCTGGCGATATTATTTTATTTGTGAAAAAAAAATTAAACTGTGTAATGTGGAAAAACTATTTTAAACGAATTTTAATTGCATCATTCCCTTCAAAGCCTGAAGTCATTGACTGAAATAGGACGTCATGCGACAGCTAATTTTGTCACGCAAATGGTAATCCTTCTTTACTCTCGGAAATAAAATAGAGCTGAAAATAGTTAAAAATCGCTTAAAAATTAGGAAACGGGTGGACTTCCCGATTTTTAAAGTAGCGCAGATCGTTTTTTAAATTTTTATACGTAATTATAAAAATTTTTAAGCGGATCTTACTTATGGTGTAGATAGTATTACGATTTTTGTGCTTAATTTTTGAATCTGTTTAGAGTAACGATAAGATTTTTATCTTGAGCTGGTTACCCGGTATTATTTTAGATTAACTGAGTCAGGGGTCAGCGTAACTATATAGTAGGATTAACTACAACAACCTTTTTCCTTTTCTTTTTTTCAATGGTGTAGGTTTCTTGCGTCGCTTTCGATCCTAATCATGAGAAAATTTGGTACTTTAGAATCTTGTCAAACCTTAGAAAACTGTTGGAATCTCCAATAACCAAGGATTTAGAGAGCCCGTACACCGCATACGCACAAACCTCACGATATATCTTAAATGCACTGATATGGAATTCTGTAATAAACGCTAGTGTCTGACAGTGATTTGCTGATAGCAATGCTGTATTTAAGTCTCGTCGAGTATAACGTAGTCAATTTCACGACGGAAATATAGATATTCGTATGGGTTCTAACTCTGCTTCAGTGATGTTTTGGTTATAACCTTTCAAGTCCTGCTGATACAACAGCTCTGGCTGAGTACAAAGTAAAAAGGAACTCGCATGACCGAAAAAAAAAAAAAATCTGGAGTGACTCCACTCGACTTTCCGAACACTTACGATTAAGGTCATTACCAAGCATTTAAATGAAGTTTAATCGATGAATCATTCAGACATATATACCAAACTGAAGCTCATTCGAATGCGCCGTTTAAATGCTAGCGCACTTTCAAGAGTTTATCCCCATAGGTCATAATGTAAAAGAAATCTTTGTCGTAGCCCTGTTTAAAAACTCCTATACACATTAAATCAATACTGGCCTTAGGATGGTGGTTTATAACATCTATACCCAAATTGCGCTCAATCGAATGTACCGTTTAAACGCTAGCGGACTTTCAAGAATTCTCCCCCATAGGCCATAACGTAAAAGAAATCTTTGTCGTAGCACTGAAGGAAAACTATAAGTCCTGCGTACACCAAAATCAATATCGGTCTTGTGACGGTGGTTTACAACATATATACCCAATTTGAGCTCAAATTGGGCTCGAATACTCCGTTTAGGAGCTATCGTGTTCATTCCCATGCACACATACATACATACAACTCGTAAAAATATCATAAATGAATTCGGAAGACTTCAAAACGTGTCAATACACCAAAATCTCGAAATCGAATTTTTTCATGGTGGCAATACTTTCCTTACATGGTACATATTCGGAAAGTAAAAATGGTAGACGCTTGCATTTGTAACAATCGCACACCATGCTCGTATCTTCGGATTCAATAAGTTAAAATAAAAATTTAAAGTGAAGTGTGATTCATCGTATAATTAAAATTAACAGCTTTAATTTTCACTAGATACTTTTTTACAGCTGGCATTTGAGCCAATCGTCAAAATTATCGATTCCCAAGAACAGAACGTAATGAGCCTGAACAAAATTTTAGACACGTAGAAGGTAAAGCCTGGATTAGATAAAGCGTTATACTGAACATGGCTACAGTAAATGCATTATTTTAACCTAAAAAAATCTTGAGTGACTCCACTCGACTTTCCGAACACTTACGATTAAGACCATTACCAAGCATTTAAATAAATTTTAATCGATGAATCATTCAAACATATATACCAAATTGAAGCTCGATCCAATGTACCGTTTAAACGCTAGCACACTTTCAAGAATTTCTCCCCATAGGCCATAATGTAAAAGAAATCTTTGTCGTAGCCCTGTAGAAAAACTATAAGTCCTATACACATCAAAATCCATACCGGTCTCATAATGGTGGTTTATAACATGTATATCGAATTTGAGCTCAATCGAATATATCGTTTAAACGCTAGCGAACTTTCAAGAATTTCCTCCCATAGGCCATAATATAAAAGAAATTCTTGTCGTAGCCCTGTAGAAAAACTATAAGTCCTATGCACATCAAAATCAATACCGGTCTTATAGTAGTGGTTTATAACATGTATACCCAATTTGAACTCAATCGAATGTATCGTATAAGAGTGTGTGTGTGTGTACACACACACACACACACACACACACATACATCGTAAAAATAGCATCAATGAATTCAGAAGACCTCAAAACGTGTCAATACACCAAAATCTCGAATTCGAATTTTTTCATGATTACAATACTTTCCTTACATTATACATGTTCGGAAAGTAAAAATGCATTATCCTAAGCTTGGATAATACATTTTTACGGATAGAAACTAACTACAGGTAAGTTCTTATGCTTTCTGTGTAATTAATTACCATGGAATGCAAACACCAACGTTCCTACACGAAACTTACAGACACGAGTAATATAAAACCTTCATTACCGTTATGTATTATTCATTTCTTAAACGTTTTTCATGAGTTTCAAACGTGGCTACAAATCTTATATTTGCAAATGAAAGAAGATAAGTTAGATTCTGTAATTGCTATAGAAATATTAGTTTGTACCGTACCTTATCCGAATGTCATAGTCGGGATATTTTATTAATACAAAGTATTATTGAAGGAATATTTTAAGTTTGGCGTCCTAGTTATATAGGCTGTGAGCAGTACCATCTGGAGTACTGCAGTAAATGTTATTTATAACATTAGCAATTAAGCGCATGCGGGTATATTATAAACTTCAACTAGTATAGGTATATAGCTTCCAGTGATAAAACTAGTGACGGAGCATTAGAGAAAGTAAATCATTAAATTAAATACTACGCAATTAATTGCATTGAATTAGTAATCAATTAAATGCGTATTAGAATTACTCGTAACATACGATTGAAGGATACTGTCTCAATCGTGTGATCTCTAACCTATACTCGTTCGAAAAATCACTCAAAATACTGGTGTTAAAGGATAAAGTAATTAAAAAACTTTGTAAAAAACACACATTAGAAGTAATAGGTAAGAGGATACGCACGTTTCGTTCAAAAATTGTTTTGAACTTCATCAGTCCAAGCCCTTCGTCGTAAAGAACACATGGAACTGAAAATATATAAACAAGTGTGTGTTACTGTCTTTCTTTTTAGTTTTTATTAAAAAAAAATAATTATATATATATATATATATATATATATATATATATATATATATATATTGCGCTATTGTGCTGTCCTGTTCGTGGTTTTTATTTTATATAAAAAAAAAAACAAGTGTGCTATTTGTTTTTTGTTTGTTTGTTCTGTTTTCTCTTTGTTGTGTGTGTGTTTGTACTAGTGTGTTCCCTTTATTATTATTATTTTTTTTTATTTATTCCTTTTTTATTTCTGTTTTTTTTGTGCTTCTTTCCTTTCCTTTTTATCCCATATTTTAATTTTTTTTCTCCCCTCTCCGTGGTTTTGTTCGACTATTCTTTGCCCCTTGTGGCAACATCTTGCTTGTTTATCTGTTTTCAGTTTCCTGTGTTCTTTACGACGAAGGGCTTGGACTGATGAAGTTCAAAACAATTTTTGAACGAAACGTGCGTATCCTCTTACCTATTACTTCTTATGTGTGTTTTTTACAAAGTTTTTTAATTACTCTATACTCGTTCTTTTTCATGCATGTTTTTCACGTATGCGCTTTTTTTTTTCGTGGTTCCGGTAAGGGACAAACTAGAAGTGGTAACCCTAAAAAACTACTTTCACTTATGAAAATAAGTCTTAGTTTATATTGTAGTTTCCTTAACTAGACAGGTGGTTTATCGCAAGAAATTTACCCCGTCAATGTTCGATCATAAATTATTGTTTGAGAAAGTAGTGAATTTAATAAAACAAAACTTGCGTATGTTAGCATTTCCATTAAACTGGTGCAATTAAGAAATACTGTAATTGATTTAAAAATAAATTCATTGTATTTTTATAATTTTTTTTACATTTTCTAGTGTACGCATAGTATTAACTAACAATATGTAATAATAAGTAATAATAGTATATGTAATAATAGTATTAACTAACAATATGTAATAATAAGTAATAATAGTATATGTAATAATAGTATTAACTAACAATATGTAATAATAAGTAATAATAGTATATGTAATAATAGTATTAACTAACAATATGTAACAATATGTAGCAGTACAGTGTACAGATATTTCGCTTTTAAGCTCGTTTTAGTAGTTTTACACTAATTCGCTTATTATACTTAACCGATAGTAAAAGGTAAGGACTTCTTAAAAATACAAACAAATAGTAACCTTGATATGCGCAAATCTTAAACATTAATTTATCCGTAAATGCTTTATTATTACAATACTCGAAATAGGAAAAAAGAACTGAGAAAATTACATTTTCTTTAAGAAAAGGAAGTTTACTTACAAAAAAAATGACTAATGAATTGATGAAAGCTCGTTCAGTAAAAAAAAGATGTATTCAGTCAGAGAATAAAGAAAATTGTAAAATTAACCTCCCAAAAAAGTATTTCCTTAATCAAGCTCTTAATTTACTTATCTCTCAGCACTGTTTCCATTTCTCGTAAAATATTCCTTTTATCTTTGTCTGAGGACACTAAATAAATATGTAAATAGACCATTTCTTTATATACGAAAATAAATACTTCTTTTTCGAAATGGTTAAACCTACAGTGCATTCCATTAGCTGATTCTTCTTAATGCACTATTCTCTTTTACTTCTCACTTTAAGAAAAATGCTTCTTATTTTAAAAGGGAAAGTGTCAGCTTTGTTAGAAATATCCAAAAAGTGTTTTTCGATCACTGATAATTAAGTTGAACGTACAATGCATTTATCAGCATCGTGGTTTTTTGAGAGTACCAAAAAATGAAATGCAACTTACTTGAATAAACTGTGTTTATTTTACTATTGATATTATAGATCTGGATCTATACAAAGGTACAAAAATACTCAAATATCATTTCTATACTCTCAGAAAAACTCGCCTTTATACTTCAGTTTATAGCTGATATTTTAACCCTTTAACGAGCAGTGTTCCCGCTCTGGGAACACCAAACTCTGACATTTTGACTGTTGCCAGTCACGGAGAATAGATTTGATTTCTATAAAAATAGTTGCGAGTGACATAGCTCCACGAGAATCCTTTACTTTTTAGCACGTCATTTCCCACAAAACAATTCTCACGATTCTTTTTAACATCACTGACATCTGATAAAAAATGGAAGAATGCGAGAAGAGCTGGATAGATTGCCCAATGCTGAAAAAAGGGCAGCCCTTGCCATCGCTCGACTTAACTACCAGCAAGAGGGCGGACGATCGAAACTTGCATCGCGTGCCACAGATCTAGAGATCCTTTTTTGACAAAGCTGGCTGTGCCGCACAGCCAGCCTTGTCTGAAAAGAGTCTCTAGATCTGTGGCACACTATGAACGTTTCGATCGTCCGCCCTCTTGCTGGTAGTTAAGTCGAGCGATGGCAAGGGCTGCCCTTTTTTCAGCATTGGGAAAGGGTTGCGCTTCAAAGGGTTAAAGATATGAATCTATACAATGGTACAAAGATACTCAAATCTCATTTCTAGACTCAGAAACACTCGTCTTAGGTGTCTGACAGTGATTTACTGATAAGAATGGTGTAGTTCTCAATGGGTAGATCAACGTTTCTCATACTGTGGGGCGCGCACCCCAAGGGGGACGCAGAGCGTTTGCAGGGGGGGAGGGGGGGGAAAGAAAAACCAAAGAGCAAGTAGTGATGCATGTTTTTGAAATATCATATTATTTATTCTCATTTTTACTCAAAAATATATTCCTTGTCGCTTAAGATGTTCAAAATTCGACTAAATGTTCATTATTCTCTCGTTTCCTACCCTTTATATTTAGAAGAATGTTGCTATTTGCCTAAGAAAATTAATAAAACAAATTCTGTGTCTCTACGTGGAATAGTTTCAGAGATATATCCATTTGAAAATTTTGGCGTTTGTCGCCAAGCAATAAGGGATGTCTACAAAGTCAGGAATAGAAAAATGTAGTTACTTTTTAAAGATGTTAATTTATGTTAATGGTCACTCTATAGACGCAGTTGACTTCTCAAATTGCAATTTAGCAAGCATTTTCCTATAACGCATGTTTCGCAGTTTCTAGTGAAAGGTATCACACCATAGTTACCCACAACATTATTTTGTCATTCTGTTTTACACTTTAAAATCCCTTCTCTAGAAGCCTGACGTAATGAGTGGATGACCCACTCCAAAAAGACTAAATTTTTTCTGCTTAACCCGTAAGCACGCGCTTCTACTTTTCTTACCCCATTTTGTCTTCTTTATATTTTTGACTAAAAACGTTTTAAAAACAAATGTGTGGACTTATAACATAAAATACATCAGTTCTGTTACGTTTCATGGGAAGAAATCGTGGTTTTTATATTTATTTAGAGATTTTCCGGCAGTTTCTTTAAATACCATGCTTTCTGAGAAGAAAATCGCATAGGATATGCTTTATACCTAAAAACACTCATTACTTTATTAATAGGATATTAATTTCATTTAATAGCCTTTTGTCAATACATACCAGTAGTTTAACGTTCATTTATAGTTAATTCGCATTTAGTTTATACTTAGTTTACGTTAAAAACGTAATGAAACGTTGTTAGTCGCGCGGGAGTATTGAATCCCAAAGTGGAATTTTCTTCCCTTCCGGATAACAAAGAAACGAAATTCCTTCACTCACCCCAACTAGATCTTGACTTTGAAAGGTAGAAGACGGGCCAAACTTGTTCTCAAAAAATTTCTCCCATTTTACGAAGAAAAAAAGTCGCTGGGGTGAGATTGACCCCAACGCGCCTGCTTACGGGTTAACGCTTTGAAGACGGGCGGTCGATTTTTCAACCAAGCCGTAAAACAACTTAAAGGACGGGCCTAGTTCATATTTCGACCAACTAATGCTTTCCCCCTCTGTAATTGTTCACCTGTACTGGACCGGCGGGGAGAGATGTCAACATTCATCCATCAATTGAGTTGCACCCCAGTAGTTAGTTTTACTTCGGGGGGCGGGAAAGAGTAATCCATCAATGATTGTTGCACAAATAGCTAAGAGTCACTGCTATGGGGGAAAGCATTTTTCAGATGCTCCCGTCCTTCTGAAACAGCACGGCCAAAATTTCCCCGCCGTGAAAAGGTTAAAGTAAAACGATAGCGATCATTTTAGGTAAAAATACACGTTTGAACACGCTTAATTGTCTTTCGAACAATGGGGCGATTATTTAATATTCATCAACCCATAGTGAGTCCCCTAAAGTAAAGATTTTTTTCACGTGAAAACCAACGCCAACACATTAGGTAAAGCGGTGTAAGTCATCATTTTTGAAAATAAATTTTTTACTAACTATTCCACGTAAAGTCACGGGTTTTGTTTTATTAATTTCCTTAAGCAAAGACCAACATACTTCTAAATATAAAGGGTAGGAAAAGAGGGACCGTATAAAAATTAAATTTCATATTTTAATACGCTTACTATCCCCAGTAAAAATGCCATAAGCAACTCTTAATTCGACGAACTTCTCTAATTGGAAGTATGTTTCGATCACTTACTGTTTAAAAAATAATCGCCTTAACATCTATATTGAATCACCCGATATTTTAAACCGTAAGTGATAGAAGTATAATTTCAATTAGAAAAGTTCGTCTAATAAATAGTAGCTTTCAGATATGGCAATTTTTACTTGGGGCTGTACACATATTAAAATATGAAAAAAAATAATCGTTATACGTTCTCTCCTTTCCTATCAGCTATATTTAGAAAAAAAATTTCTAAAAAAATTTTTCTAAATTTTTTAGATCTTATTTTTCAGATCTAAAAATTTTAGATCTTATTTTTTAATCCGTTTAAAAAATAATCGCTTTAACATCTATATTGAATCACCCGATATTTTAAACCGTAAGTGATAGAAGTATACTTTCAATTAGAAAAAGTTCGTCTAATAAATAGTAGCTTTCAGATATGGCAATTTTTACTTGGGGCTGTACACATATTAAAATATGAAAAAAAATAATCGTTATACGTTCTCTCCTTTCCTATCAGCTATATTTAGAAAAAAAAGATCTAAAAATTTTTTCTAAATTTTTTAGATCTTATTTTTTAGATCTAAAAATTTTAGATCTTATTTTTTAATCCGTTTAAAAAATAATCGCTTTAACATCTATATTGAATCACCCGATATTTTAAACCGTAAGTGATAGAAGTATACTTTCAATTAGAAAAGTTCGTCTAATAAATAGTAGCTTTCAGATATGGCATTTTTTACTAGGGGCTGTACACATATTAAAATATGAAAAAAATAATCGTTATACGTTTTCTCCTTTCTTATCAGCTATATTTAGAAAAATTTTGCTCTGTATCTAAAAAGGTAAGTAAAAAATATTATTTTTCTGAGTGGAATACTTACCGAGGCATCGCAAGATAAAAATTTTAGCATTTGTCTAAACATTAAGGGAATGTCAAAAAAATGAGATAAATAAAATTACTTTTCATCTCATATTATCCCTACTAGCAATTTTGCTCGGGCGACCACCGGCCACGTAGCCAGCCGATGATGGCCCGAGCAAAATTGCTAGTAGGGATATTTTATGTTAGTGGTCATTCGACCGCTGCATTTGACTCCTGGAAATCTTATTTTAGTTAGAAGTTTTCGGTAATACATGTTTGCCAGCTTGTAGTGAACGTTAACTCCCATCATTATTGTACTTTCTGCATTACACTTAGAAATTCCTTCTCTAATAGCGTGACGTATTTAGTGAATGACCGCCCAAAAGACTAAATTGTCGATAATTTCATAACGCAGTATCGGGTAAAATTGTACCTGTTACTTTAGGGCGTTTGAGTGCCTTTAATCAACATTTTCCGACAAAGAGCATCATTTAAGTTTTATCAAATCACAGTTGGTCCATAATGCAAATATGTTTTAGCCTGAAAATGGACGCCAACACAGAAGGTAAAGTGGTTTACGTCGTCATTTTTGACATTGAATATCTTGCTAACTATTTAACTGGAAAACATGGGATTTTTTAAGTAATTTTCTTAGACACAGGACATTTTTCTAAAGATAACTGATAGAAAAGGAGGAACCGTATGAAAATTAAATTTCACATTTTAATATGTATTCAGCCTCTAGTAAAAAAATCACAAATATGAAAGCTACTTTTTATTTGGCGAAATTTTCGAATTGAAAGTGTTTCTATTCTTTAGGGTTTAAAAGGTAATCGCTTTAACATTTATTTTAAACTAGCTGCTACCCGCGACTTCGTCCGCGTCGGCTTTAGAGTTAGTTCCCAAAAGAAATGAAGCATGTGTGAATAACACATATGTTTGCGACAAAAGAAACTGCATTTAAATATCATTTGCTTTTTACTTATTTTATATAGTATAATGCGTGGTAGTATACTTCATTTAAAATAAGAGAGTAAGCAGAGTTACTAAATTTAGATTTTTTTCAGGCATTTGGCGAATACATTTACGACAGTATTTGCTAACTGTTTTTGTTGTTCTTGTGAAAGAAATATTTATGCTATAGAATGAATTTTAGCCTACGTTAATCAGGAATAGTGCAGCTTTTTCTTAGCGAAAAAGTTTTAGAATCGGTTCTATAGTTACAGAGATACCCAGAGAGCGTAATGTATTAGAATTATTTTGAGTGTTCCTGTAAAGGAACTATTTGCGCTACATGTATGAATTTTAGCCTATAATACTCAAAAATAGTGTAGCTTACTAACAGTGAAAAAAGTTTTGGAATCGGTTCAGTACTTACAGAGAATACACATAGAGCGTAATGTAATTCTTATGAGTATCCCTGTAAAAGAACTATTTGTGATATATGTATAAAAGGTATCCTATAACACTCAGGGTCCCACCAGTGTCTAAGAAGTTCTACTCTCAAAACTGGAAGGCTGGAAGTGCCAGGTTCAACCCCTGGTCGAGCCTGTCGACCTAGCCGCTCGCAGTTTTTCGCGGTTTTCTCCAAAACCTCGCGTAAATACGGGCTATTATCCCTTAGCAAGTTCCCCACAGAGGAATAACCCATATAGGCCTAGGACCCTAGTGCAGTCAATCGGTCTTAATCCACAAACAAACAAACAATAATACTCAGGAATAGTGTAACTAAGTTTTAGAATCGGTTTAGTAGCTATAAAGTTTCCATAGAGCGCAATACATTACAATTATTTTGAATGTTTTTGTAAAAGAATTATTTATGCTATATGCTTGAAAGGTTGCCTGTATGTTAATCCAGGGCATAAGCTATCTTCATTACGAATTTTTCCAAATCCGTTCAGCAATTTGTGTGTAATTCAGTCAAAAACATCTAAACACACAAACGTACACATTTTTTAATGACTATGTCATTTTATCTCTCAATACCCTTATTGAAAAACGTGTCCCAAAAATGCGACATAATAAAGCGACATAAAAAATCGACATAATTTTACACGTATTTAAATACTATTAGTTCACAACAGCTTTAATATCGAGATTAAAGCAATCTTTAGTCTCGATATTGTTACACTATTTCGTAAGCTGTAGAATATGCTTCACATGTATTTTTTACATATATTCAAATATTATTAGTTCACAACAGCTTTAATCTATTGTTACAATATTTCGTAAGCTGTAGAATATGCACCACATGTATTTTTCTATAAATAGGTTACACTCATAAAAATTTCAACATAGGGTTACCAGGCGAACCCTATATACGCGAAAGATGAGCAATAAAATGCCAAGTTAATTAATATAGTTTTAATATGGCAATAATAAAACTAAAAAATTAGGGGGGTTCAGGGGGATCTCCCCCTGACGAGGCTCGAACAGCCGAGATTTTATATTATTGCTAAGATTTGGAAATTTATGAAGAAACACATTTGGTTTTTTCTTTCTAATGCTTTTTAATTTGGCGTAAAATCAACATAATTTCCATACCATTTCATGTTTTTCAAATGCATGTTTATCTGAAAATAGAATTTCAGCTTTATTTCAAAAGCATAAATCATTTTGTGCGGGCGATAAAACGGTTTTTAATTAATAATTAGAAAAGTATTTAAAATTTCAACATTCTGAGCCTCAGGTGCACAGTCATGGGCTTCTAAGCTCAAATTTTCAAAGCTCTGCTTTCTGTAGATTTGTCTGTAGAACATTCATTTTTATTATTATTGATAGATAGATTTGGCATAAAACTGGCATAATTTCCGTGGAATTTAATGTTTTTCAGATGCACGCACGCGCTTCTTTATTGAAGCAATAGCATTCTTGTTAGCTCAAAATAGGGATGGACGCGAGACGACATTTTGCGAGACGAGACAGAGATTTACAGCTTTTTTGCGAGACGAGACAAACATTTTTAACATTATGATATAGGGATTTTTGCGAGACGAGACAAGCTTTTCGGATGTTTTGCGAGACGCGAGACACCAATTTTTCGTCTCGCGTCCATCCCTACCTCAAAACATGATTCATTTGATTGATACGGGCGAAACTCGCCAAGCATGGCAACGTAAAAACGGTTTTTAATTAATAATTAAAAAAGTAATTAAAAATCTAAAATTCTAATTATCCTATAACCAACTCCAGGGTCCCCTTTATATCTAAACCAAAATGCATCCTAATCGATTCAGTGGTTTAGGCGTGAAAGCGTAACAAACAAACAAACTCACTTTCGCATTTATAATATTAGTTAGGATTAGGATAGCCGGGTATAGCATAATTAATACCAACAGTTTTAATTTTCAAAATACTTTTTTTTTTACAGGTAGCATCAAATCCAATCCAATTATCGATTCCCAAGAACAGAACGTAATGAGCCTGAGCAAAATTTTCTACACGTAGAAGCCTGAATTAGATAAAGCTGTGCACTAAACATGGCTAAAATCCCTACATTATCTTAACCTCAAAAAATGTATTATCCTATGCTTGGCTGTGCTGATGAAAACTAACTACAAGAAAGCTCATCGTCTCTCGGTGTAATTAATTCCCATGCAATGCAAACATTAATGTTCATACTCGAAACTTTGAGTCACCCGTAATTAAAACATTTATTAGCGTTATGTATTATTCATTTCTTAAACGTTTCTCGTGAGTTTCGAACATGCCTACAAATTTTTATTTGCAAATGAAAAAAAAATAAGGTTTGTTTCCGTAATTGCTACAGGAACATAGTTTTGTTCAGAGCCTTATCCCCATGCCATAATAATCACTGTATTTTATTAATACAGACACACCGAGATGACGTTTATCATTGGTGGAAGAGGCGAAATTTGTTTACCTTGCTATAGAGGCTTTGCAAAGCCTACTATTTGGAGTATAGTAAGTGTTATAAATAGTACTCGTAATTAAGGTGCACAAAAGATTTAATTCATTAATTAGTAAGTTGATGTTTAACAAGGTATATAGCTTTTCAGCCATAAACGCAATGACTGAGCGTTAGAGAAGGTATATTATTAAATTTTACGCAATTAATTGCATTGAATTAGTAATCCAATAAGTGCGTATAAGATTTACCCTCAACTGATTCTCAACTGTTAACCCTTTGAGGCGCAACCCTTTCCCAATGCTGAAAAAAGGGCAGCCGTTGCCATCGCTCGACTTAACTACCAGCAAGATGGCGGACGATCGAAACGTTCATCGCGTGCCACAGATCTAGAGACCCTTTTTTTGACGCAGCTCGCTTTTTTTGGCCTTTTTTTGACGCAGCTGAGCACAGCCAAACGTCGTCAAAAAGGGGTCTCTAGATCTGTGGCACGCGATGAACGTTTCTATCGTCCGTCATCTTGCTGGTAGTTAAGTCGAGCGATGGCAACGGCTGCTCTTTTTTCAGCATTGGGCAATCTATCCGGCTGTTCTCGCGTTCTTCCATTTTTCGGCAGATGTCAGTGCTGTTAAAAAATAATCGTGACCATTTTTTTACGGGAAATGACGTGCTAAAAAGTAAAGGATTCTCGTGGAGCTATGTCACCCGCAACTATTTTTATAGAAATCCAATCTATTCTTCGTGATCTTCAACAGTCAAAACGTCAACAGTTTGGTGGTCTCAGAGCGAAACCACTGCGCGTTAAAGGGTTAACACTAGAACCGCGGGATGGGTCATTTTCACCCAAAACCAGATTTGATTCCGTTTTTCTCAAAAAAGTTACGAACTAAATTTTTTTTAAAAATCGTGACTTTTCCTAACTTTATGTTATTAATTATCTGTAAAAAATTTTAAACTCGTAACTTTTATCTGTTTTTTGTTTTTAATATGTGTACCATATATCAAGGAATGGGTCATTTTGACCCAAAACTTCCCACGAGTCTGGAATCCGAAGTTCAAATTAAATAAATGTCATTATCATTCATAAAATGAACAGTAATGACATAATAAATGGTATAATAGCATGCCATTATGTCGTTTTCATTGCAACGTGAATTTTGCAAGTGGGGTGAATTTGACCCATACCGCGGTTTTAGGTATACCTATCTCAAGCGACGCAGTTCTAATAAGAATTATAGCCACAATATTTTTGTACCTTTTAATGTAATATTAAACTTAATAAGAATGTTAAGATTGTACTAATATCATTACCGTTGAAACTGTAACATTATTGTTGCGTTGCAACGTGAATTCTGAAAGTTGGGTCAATTTGACCCAGCCCGCGGTTTTAGGTATATCTGAAACACCGCGGTTTTAGTGTTAACTGAACGATAATCTAACTAAATCGAGGTATCTCTCTTACAAACGCAGTCTCTTTTATGCGTACTTTTCCCCTTATGTGCTGTTTTCTTTCTTTTTTTTAAATTGGTTACATCAAGGAACCTATGAAAGTGATAACCCTAAAGAAACCTCTTACCCAAAGAGCTTATCAGCGAAGGCTTGCAACCTTGTTATAGAAGTTAACTTCGAAAAATATTTTAATGTGCATTAATCTATATGCGTATTGTCCAGAGCTTTACATATTAAGCTGTCATGCTTTATAACAACGGTAAACAATAGTTAGTTTTAGGTTAATTTTATTCTTCTACGGAATGTTTATCCTGTAAAATATTAATTTCAGGTGAAATGTAGTTAAATTATGTTATTTTATTGGGGAAAAACATTTTGTCTGAATTAAATGCTTAATTTCGTCTAATTATTAATTCTGATTAAATTTATATTAAAAGGAAATGTCTCATTCACTTTCTTTAAACATATTTTGATAAAATAGAAAAATCACTATCTGAAGTTGAACATTTCTCTTATCCTTTGAAAAAAGGGAACTCGCACCCTCAAAAAACAATTGTATATACAATTGCATCTTTCTTTTTATTCTAATACGATTAAGTCATCGTACCTTTTGGGATTTCTCCTGGTTTGTAGCATAACATGTCTTGATTGTGAATCATTAAGAAAGTTTTCAAAACCTAAAATTGGAAAAAAAAAATTGATAAGTTAGCAGCTTTTATTACTCTAAATACAATATCTGCTGAAAGTAATTTCATTTGTCCGGGTCAAAATTATTTTTAGTGCTTTTAGGAACACGAATAACTTGATGCTAATACTGCATATAAAATTCTTTTTCCATTGAATTATTCCCCTAAAAATAATTAACGAATATTTAACTCTAAAGTTTATAAATTATCACATTTAAGAAAACTTATAATAATGTTTTAATGGCAAAACTATCAAATATATCACTTATAGAAATGAAAACAACAAGTTGAAGCATGTTTACGTCCTGAATTTGGAAGACTGGAATCTCATTAATAGATTGTGATAAAATTTCCGAAGACATTTAAGAGCTAAAGATGATTATTATTAAACTATTCTTAGACATGTATATTAACACACATCTTCAATATTAAAACTAATTTATCGCATCTTTTATCTTTAGTTTTATAACGTAACATTGTAGGACCAACTCTCATAAATCATACTTACATAAAATTAAATAAATATCATGATGTTTATGAATAAATAACCATTAATCAACGAGGTATTTGAGACATTACAAGAGAAATCTTCCAGAATTAATTAAATGGAACAAATCTGCACATGCGCTGTTGTTTTAACGCTTATTACCAGGGCTCGAATTTAACGGTGGTTATTTTGATGAATGGCATTTCTGCCTATTGCTTAAAATCAGAAATTGAGATTTTTTTTATGTAGCTGAAAATTGCCAATCATGGCAACTATGATACTTTTTTCAGTTCTTTGTTAATATTTTCTAAAATAATTCAAACCTTGAAATTTAAATCAACTGATTGTCATCTCTGAATCTTTCCCAATTCGACCCTCCCTCCACTCCTTTTTCAAGCATAGGGGAGAGTGGCCCAAAGCGGGTAGGCATTCGTCGTATACTGCCGCATACAGCGCATGCGCTAATATCAACATGTGCCGTGAATATCCGAACCCTCCCGAGTTCCCTCCAGTTCCAACGGTCTACTGGCTTAGCAACATGTCTTAACGAGGCACAAAATAAAATAATTGGGGAATTCGTAAAAAAAAAACCTGAAGGGATGTAATTCTTGAACCAGCTTGATGTAAAACCAGCTTATTATTTTTATTGCCAATATTACTACATTATTTTGATGCCATCTACCTATAAAATACCATGATGATTGTGGGTTATTTTATTTTTTTATTTGAGGTTATTATTCTTCAAGTAAAAATGTCCTTTCGGGCAAAGCGGGTATCTGCCGGGTAGTTACCCACTTTGTCCCCGATACATTTTAATTCAAATTTTTCTGCATTTTGTTATAGATGGTTAAAAAATATAAGTTGAGACTGATTTAAAATAAGTATAAAATTTAAATTAGTTACGTATAGCTTAAAAAGTTATTTTTTATAATAACAAATAATAGTCTAATGGCTTAATCATTTTTTATTTTATTTTATTGACAAATATATCAAATGAGATTTTTAATTTAATTGAAATAATTATAACATAAAAAGTTATTTTTTATAATGACAGTTAACTAGTTTGATGATTTAGTCATTTTTTTATTTTATTAATAGCCATAGCAAATGAGATTTTGATCTAATGACAGTTAACCAGTCTGATGATTTAGTCATTTTTTATTTTTTTTTATTTTATTAATAGACATAGCAAATGAGATTTTGAATATTAATGACATAAGTATAACTTGAAAGGTTATTTTTTCATATCGACAGTTAACTAATCTAATAATTTAATCATCTATTACTTTATATTTAATTAACAAATGCACCAAATCAAAATAAGTTAGTCTGAAAATCTTTTATATCATTGAGACCTTTAATAAGGCTGATAAAATAAGTCAACAATTGTTCTATGAAGGTTATTTTTAATGATAATTATAAGTTCAATTAAAGTTTCAATAGTAATATCTAAGGAAATTAATATTTGCTCAGATTTGTAAAGTATATTGTACTTACTCGCTTTAGGCCCCCTTGTAGGGCAAAGTGGTTTTTTTTAAGCAATTTTAATTTTTCATAAGAATCAATTATTATAAATAAAATAACGCATTACTCATTTTTTGTTTTGAAGTTTAAAATCCCTCCTAAGAAATAAATCAATCGTGTTGAGGATAAAAGCCCCCAAAACGACTATTTTTGGATATTTATCGTTAACCTACCCGCTTTAGGCCACTCTCCCCTATAACACGTGTTTGCATGAAGGGTTGCATCAAGTAACCCTGAAACTTAATTATTTCTTTTGCATAAGACCTTTACGGAGAAATGTTACCCTACAAAAAAATTAGTAATATTTTGTATGGACTTTCTAAAGCCCATGAAATATTTGTTCGAACGATTCTTTTGGTAGTACATCATTTTCAACTGTTCAAATTTTGTACCTTAATTTTTAGATTAATTAATTTATTTAAAGCACAAAATATTGTTTTTGTCTTTTGTTATGTTGATATGTCTGTATGCATTCGCAATTATTTTTCTCCAAAACAAGAGAAAGTTGAATAACACTGATAATGTAGTGCATTTCTTCAAGCAATTCGGAGTAATTTAATTCGCAATATTTCATATAAAAGAAAACAAATATGCTGCTTCTGTAAATTAAATTATTTAAGCTAAAAATGTGTATAAACACTATACATTTTACTTTATGTTAAGACTAACATGCGTGTTTCCTAAACAAATGTTCATTCAAGTTTAATTTTTCAAAAGCACTTTTGTCTGTGTATTTGTTGTCTTCAACAGCGTACAGTGCATTTGAAATTTAAATTAATGTTCATTTCGTGGGAGGAAGGGAAGGATAATAGAACGAAATAGTTATTTTGTATCCGTTATTTGTCAACAAATGGTTCGTTTAACTCGTAGTTTATGTACTGAAAGGGATTTTAATATAATGTAAACAAGTAAAATGTTCAAACTTCTACGGTATTTACGTACTATACAGTGGACCACTTTTTACTAATATTTTTCCTTTTCCAGATTTGTGCAATTAAGTGTTAAAAAAAGTTATACAATAATCTGTTACAAGTTTTGATAACCCTATATCGTTATTTCCTTAATCGTAAAATTATTTCCTCAATCAAACTTTTAATTTCTTTATGTCTGCTCATTTTCCGTATCTTGTAAAATATTATTTTCTATATTTATATCTAAACAAATATTGAAATAGACTTTCTTTTATTTAAGGAAAGGAAAACTTCTTTCTGAAATGATTAAACCCACAGCTTACTCCATTGGCTGATTTTTGCTGTAAAATTTTGACTTACTTATCATTTCAAGAAATACTTTACTTATTTCATAGGGAAAAGTTTCAGTCTTGTTCAAAAAATTCCCCCACGAGCTTTTTCGAGCTACAATAACTAAATTAGCGTAAAACTTATGTTAATTAGATGAATTTTGAGGATACCATAAAAATAAGTTTTGAATGATAAATGTCAATTTATCATTCAAAACTTATTAATTCACTTATATCATAACTTATATAATTTTGTAATTTACATTCAAAAGTGGTGCAATACTTCTGATATATTTTAGAACTGTTGCAACTGTTAGTGTCTTAAACATGAAATTAATGATACACACATTTATCTCGAAAATGCATTTTATATTTTATTCTTTGTATTTTGGTAGAACTGTATCATTGATTTTTTTTTTATTCCGTTAGTCATAACTACACTAACCTACCCTTTTCCTCCAAGCAATAGAATCGTGACTATTTATTTCTAAATTTGAAAAAAAAAAAAAAAAAAAAAAAAAAAAAACATTAAAGGAGACATGCAACTATATATTTTTAGCAAAACTAAGATATGTATTTTGCTTCTGCGAATGAAAATATTAATCAACTTGCAACATAATTGCTTTCCGTATTTAGAATCCTAAAACTTAACTGTCATGGCGTTCCGTATTTCGGTACACAGTTAAGATCTATTGATAATAATTATTAAACTATTCTTAGACATGTATGTAAATGAACATATTAAAGATTAAACTCATATCCCGCGATATATTATCATTAATTTTATAGCGTGAATTCGTAATACTAGCTTCAATAAATGTTCCTCGTACAAAACATAATAAATAACCTTATGCTAACCATTATGCTTCTGTATAAATAACAATTAATCAAAACGATTATCTCCAAATAGTTATTACAAGTAACTACACATATGAGGCGTTTTTAGCGTTTATTTCTATTATTATAAATATTTTAGCTTCAAAGCATGTGCTAATTTTTAACATTGAGTAAAATTTTTTGCAACAGCATTTTGGTTTTACAAAAATCAGCTCAAGTAATCTTTCGTGCATACTTTTTTAAAAACATATTTATATCCAAGCAGTATTTGTAAAGTGTCATTTGTTGAGAAATATTTTCTAGACTGTGTTGCACATTCTTTTTTTTTTGTTATACTGCATTAAATACCAATTTAGAACACTGAACTATATATTACCAACATATTTGGCTTTGTCATTGAATTTGTAGTTACAGGTATTCATTTGTTTTTTATTCGGATTCTGAACAAGGTATAAACGATGAGTTACACCAATAACTAAATGCTAGTACTAATAGTTAACCTTTCATGCAAATGAAAGTAGTTCAAACACAAATATGCATGTGAAGTAAAATTGTTTTCTACTCATTAAAATAGATTATTTAAAATAAAAATGTTTAGAAACAATGAAAATCATTAGGGACCGATTTGCAAAGATGGAGGCACAGTGCAAAAGCTTCAACGTGGGCCCCTCTTGCGAAAATTTTTTTATATAATACAAAGCAACTTACATATCGCACCGTACGCTGAAGAATGTTATAACAGCATAAAAATGATTATTTAATTAAGATGCAAAATGAAACGCGATAGTTCGATAATAATAATATTTCATTTGTATAACTTAATCGTTAATATCACTGCATATTTTGTAAGTAAAATGTGTTCCACAATATTTTTGAATCTATTTTCCTAATGTTTATATCAGAGCCTTTATTTGAAGTGAGATAAATCCTAGCTTTGCTCACAACTTAGGAAGCTGTTTCCTTTTATGTCTTCTGATTGAAAATCTCAGCTCACGCGATCGGATGCAGCAGTACATAGGCCACTATTAAATGATAAGTTTGCGCTGAATAATTAAGTTGTGGATATGATGTTAGCGCTATGAAATTGTAACTAATTATTATTGCTATTGTTTTTCATAAAATCAGTTTACATGTCCCTTATTTTAAATTCAAATCAAAATTTGCAAATTTGTAAACTTACAGTACTTTGCCCCCCCCATCTTTGTTGGGGGGGGGGTTGCCCCGAATGCCCTGCTGGAAGTCAGTCTCTGGAAATCACACGCAGTGAACGCAATCTACAACACACTATATTTTACGAGATAAGATATTGTTCCTAACCTACAACGCAAGATTCCTGAACAAAAGTAAGAAGCACCAACAATTAGTTTCTATTAATTTTTGTAGGAAATGGTAATATATAGTTAGGGAATAGTTCAAAACATATATAGTTAGGGAATAGTTCAAAACATATAGTTAGGAAATAGTTCAAAACAGTTAGAGGGAGGTTTTTGTTTATAAATGTCTAAAATAGTTGTGTATATGTCTCGAAAAGTCGTATGCTCTAGATCTTCACTTACGCGAGGATTTTGGGAACGTATTCCTAGCTTAAGTCAAGACTCTAGTATACTCATATATGGCGTGTTTCAAAAATTTTAATTTTTTTCAAAATAAAAATTTTTTGTGTATTGGATGGCCTGCACAATCGTACCATGCAATTAAAGTTTCATTATCTTCTACCCGATCCATTAGTAGTTAAATAACCAAGTATTCATTTTGTCCCGGTTATCTGTCTCACCGATTCATTTATCTGTTCAGGTCGCATTCGGTGTACCAGAAATGACTGTTTCAAACAAAGAAATTTTTAACAAATTTTTAATTACAAACACGTTTCATCTAAACAATGGTATCTTTTTGCATTTTAAATGTTTTTTCTTCGTATACATATGTTTTTAATTAAAGAAAAGGGTGAAGTAGCATGCTTTAAAATAAGAGAGAAGTGACTCCAAATTGCAATTGATACATGAGGATTGAAGTGATCTGTTACTTTATCAATCATCATGTAATCAAAACTTTACCAATAGGACACGCCTAAGGTACGCTCTTTACAGTTAAAAAAAAAATCTGGAGTGACTCCACTCGACTTTCCGAACACTTACGATTAAGATCATTACCAAGCATTTAAATAAATTTTAATCGATGAATCATTCAAACATATATACCAAATTGAAGCTCGATCGAATGTACAGTTTAAACGCTAGCGCACTTTCAAGAATTTCTCCCCATAGGCCATAATGTAAAAGAAATCTTTGTCGTAGCCCTGTAGAAAAACTGTAAGTCCTATACACACCAAAATCAATACCGGTCTTGCGACGGTGGTTTATAACATATATACCCAATTTGAGCTCAATCGCATGCCCTGTTCAGAAGCTATCGTGTTCACTCACATACACACAAACACACATACACACACACCACACACACACATACATACATACATCTCGTAAAAATAGCATAAATGAATTCAGAAGACCTCAAAACGTGTCAATACACCAAAATCTCGAATTCGAATTTTTTCATGATTACAATACTTTCCTTACATGGTACATGTTCGGAAAGTAATAAAATTCGAAATCTGTCTACTTAGTAAATATATCGCCGAAGATACGCAAAAAATCTCCAATAAATTGAGAAATCACCTTTTGAGTGTTTTTATTCGTTCTAAACATTTTAAAGAGTAAAAAACTTTTAATTTTGTACTTGTTTGATAAAACAAGAGAACGCTTTTTAATTTAACTATCTGGCGTACTATGTATGCTTTATACAATCGAGAGAATTAGTCAATTTTTTTTACTTGAAGAAATCTATTCTCTTCTAATTTTAAACACTTAGTTATCTGTAAATGCCTTATTGCAATACTTAAATGATTTTTTTTTCCATGGAGAAAAGAAAGTTTACTTAAAAAAGTAAGAGTACAATTCCCAGACGGCACATAAGCTTAAATCAAGCTTGACATTTGACGTATTAATACAAGCTTGACAGTTCAATTAATTTTAAGCTTGCAGCAAGCTTGGAGAAGTCATTTGAACTGTCAAGCTTGAATACAACTTGATGACTGCTTGATTTGGAAAGCCACATCCACATAACAAATGATTGATCATCAGTCATAAATGTACTTGACCATAGAATTAAAAAAGAAGATTCTATATTTCCAAATATGGAAATTCTTCAAAATAAAATACAATTATACTACGAAATTGATTTCAAAATGAGTCGTTTGTCTCAATTTTGGCCAGTATTGCCCAACATGAGTTTCGCGATATTGAAAGCTTTAAAACTTGTGCTGCTTTTAAGTTTATATTATGATTATTTCCCTATTAGTAGTCTATAAATCACACATAACATAATTTTAATTTTGATTCATCCCATGGAAAAATAAAAGAAACAGGTCGGCATCGGGCACTGATCGATCTCGCCGAAAACGGCGTGACAACCATAACAGTCACTTCAAACTTTAGTCATGCCAGAGCGAGTCAGATTGGCCGAATGGTTAGGACGGTGGCTTCCCAACCCTAATGTCCCGAGTTCGATCCCAGCCGCGGACGCTTGATGAAATAGATTAAATTAACTTAAATTTTCAGTATAGAAGGGAAAAATGCGTGGAAAAATAAAATATGCTAGGCGATTTCGCCGACGGGCGCCCCGTGTATTTAAGAATTTTTTTTTTTTTTTTTGGAAAATTTTTAAGTTTGAAATTAAGCTTTCTAAGTCAAGCTTAATGCAAGCTGGGCAAGTGTAAACTTAAACACTTGATTCAAGCTTGCATTAAGCTTACACACTTGAAATTTTGAAGCTTAATTCAAGTTTATTGACTTGATAAATCAAGCTTGCTGCAAGTTTGTTGTGCTGTCTGGATTGAAAGGATAAAACCTCGTTTTATATTTAAAAAAAAACTATTGAGTCGTTATTTTGAAAAAAAAACAACAAAAAAAAAAAAAAAAAAAAAAAAAAAAAAAACTAAAAGGAGCCTCCAAAATTGCATTTTCCTAATCAAGGTATTAATTGACTCAGCTCGATTTTCATATCTTGTAAAATATTTCTTTCATCTTTATCTGAGGACACAAAGCAAATATTGCAGCATATCCCATTTTACTTTTAGGAAAGAAAAACTACTTTTTGATATGATCAAACCCACAACATATTCCATTAGATAATTCATACTGTAACATTCCGCTTTGCTTCTCATATTTAAGAAATTTCCTACTTATCTTAGAGTTTCAGCCTTGTAAGAAGTACCAAACGGATGTTTTTCAAAAAATTATAAAAAATTAAACTTGACATGCAACGTATTTATAAGGAACATGTTATTTCGAGTGTTCAGGAAATGAAATGAAACTAACTTGCATATTAAATTTGTGTTCTTTATATTCAAGAATCCAATACTTCTTAATTTATGAGAAAAATGCTCTAAATCTAAATGAATGCTAATTTCAATTTTAAAACTAAATAACAAATTTTCTATGGTATTTACTCCTTAAGCCTAGCTCCCGTCGAAATCTAAGCTTTCTCCCTCCATTTCTCGCACCTATCAAATTTCCTGGCAACAGTATTCAAATGTTATCGCCTAAAAGATAAGAGCATTGCGATTCTTATGCACGGGTTTATATATATATATATATATATATATATCAGGGGCGTAGCCAGAAATTTTTATGGGGGGGGGGGTTACGACTACTACAACTCGTATATATGTAGACGTGTGTGTCATAATGTAGTGAAGAATATACATTTTGTATGGCAAAAAATTCCTCATGGGGGGGGGGGGGTTATGACCCCCATAACCCCCCCTTGGATACGCCTCTGATATATATATATATGTAATGTATAAAAAGGTAATTTGGGTTTTACTAGTTTGGGTATTGTTCAAGCGGGTACTTTCACTGTAAGTTTTGCTTTCCTGTCATACTTGCCACGCGCGCTCTGGAGCTATGTTTTATTTATTTTGTTATTTGAGAGACATCAGGCCGTCGATTCTGAGTTCTTTAGATGTACACGTGTCCCCACGCCTTTGTAGCCCCGGATGCGGGTCATGTTGGTAAATGTGTGTGGTTCGATAAGAGATAAAGATAAGAGAGAGGAGGAGTTGTGTCTTCGCAGACCACGTGGTGTGGTAAGCGTAAATACTCCCGCACATCGAAAATCGGGGGACTTCTGCCACTAGAACTGCTTAATGAGTCCACGCTGATTCTTGTACCCGTCTCCCCTCCCCTCTTCTCATTCTAAATTGTAACTTAAATGTAATGTTCAATAAACCATATTACCTGCCTTAACTCTGAAACTTTACTTGAAATATCTGACGTCTCATATATATATATATATATATATATATATATATTATATATATATATATATATATATATATATATATATATATATATATATATATATATATTGTTTCACACAACAGATGGATAAATCAGACTATTTTTAACTTAATTAACCTTTTACACGCCGCACTATGATCGAAGTATAACACGAGTTATTTATAGATAAAAATATGATTAAAACTCTTATTTAAGAACCCTAAGTACATTTTTTTTCAAAAAAAAAATTTTTGTATATGATTTATAACATGTTCCAGAAGTGGAACATTGGCGTGAAACACTTAGTTTTTCTACATGTTTTTTATAAAATGTGGTCAATTGAATTCAAAGCCGAAATTCGTGTTCGCTGCATAATTTAAAATTTTTTATGAGTAAATTTTTCAAAAGATACTTGGAAATAATACAAGACACTTCGAAAATTAGCGGGGCTGAGCTTGTCAAGCATTGGTAGTCCTCAAAACTACTCCGACAGGACTTGTCAAGATGTAGAAAAAAGCTTGTTTACTAAATGTAAAAAAATAATTACATCACTATGAAGCAAGAATTATTACATCAAAACAGTTTTAAATTTTTTATTAGGATGTTAATCCAACAATAAAAATGGCAATAGGAAATAGGAAGGGATGGATAATAACTGAGCCATGTTTCCCAGAGAACGAACAATATATGAATAATAATGAAAAATATTGGCGTAATACATGGCGAACAGGAGGACAGATGAATAATGAGTAATAATGAATAAGAAAGAATAACATATGAATAATTTTGAATATTTTATGAATACTGAATATTTACACAAAAGAAAAGTTAAAGGATACAAGGAAAAAGTCTTACCAAAATTCTTATAAGAAAGAGGAACAAGAAAAAATTCCTACTGCCCATGGTAGTTAGGAAAGCATTTCTCATGCAGTCTTTTGTCACATTCAAAACATTTCTTTTTAGTGTTCTTCTGGCACACAGCACAACGTCCTTGGGTTGATGGCACAAGATAGTGTGCATCTGATTGTCTCAAAGATTCACAGCGATGTGCGCGAGGTCCAGGAACAGAGTGAATTACAGGTTTCATGCGCAGCAAACACAAAGTTACATCTCTCCGGAAATTTAGATGGGAAAGTTCTGTTGCTGTACCTTTGTGCAAATGCGAATGCAGAATCCATCCAGCTGCAACAGCCATATTTAGAGCATTGCTAAATAGATTCCAGTACCATTTTTTGCTTCTGAGCACAGGTCGATAAGATCCAAGAAGTCTGTCGAGCAAATCGACTCCTCCCATTCCCTCATTGTACATTTGTATAAGATGAGGCTGAGGAACATCAGTTCGTTATTTTTGCGCTCGGCAAAATCTTTTAGTTTTTCCAACAGGCTGATGTGTCAAATGATTAGACGCGATAGTTACTACGGCACTGTCTTTCCAGCGGCAAATGTAAACTTGGCCATCACATCGGTACTCAAAATTTCCTCTTTCCCATTTTGAGGCTTCTTTCGATGATTTGAGAGGGCATCTTCCTGTGCGAAATTCTCGAATCGTGCCAGTGGCTTTAAAACCTTTCTTCGACAAATCAATCAACAGCTTATGTGAAGTAAAAAAGTTGTCAAAAAAAATTTCATGTTTTTCTGGATTTTCAATAGTGGATAAAAGTTCCCACACAACTTTTGATCCAAGAGGAGAGTTTTCTATTTCGGGACTTTTCCCACTATAGATCCTCATAGCATATGGATAACCGCTGTTTGAACACAACATCCAAATTTTGTAACCAAACCTTATTGGTTTACCTCGGATGAACATTTTGGCAGAATGATGACCGTAATAGGGCACCATTGACTCGTCTATACTCAATTTAGAGTGGAAGAATCCAAATTGCTGAAAGTTTTTTACTAGCACTTCATAAAAGGGAGCAATTTTTCCCATCTTATCTCCTACTGCCAAGGTGTTGTTATCTATAATATGAAAATTTTTCTTAATCTTTCTAAATCTGTTTCTCGGCATCACAGTAGATACAATTGGGACCGATAGATCTTCCTGAGTGCTCCAATATAAATCTTCTCCAGGTACTTGGTGGTATCCACTAAATAGCAATAATCCAAAAAACTGCCCTATATCATTTTCATCTACAGATATAATTTCTCCTTTCTGTAATGCGTACAATTCTGTCATTTTTGCTAAATGCAGTAAATATTCTATAGGAATGAACTTTTGAAAAATTTCAATTGGCGTTAAATTAGACAGTTGCGGAAATACTTCACAGATATTTTCAACGGATTCTGTTTTTAGAGTATTTTCATAACCAATATCTTTTCCCCAACGATTTTGGATTCTTTTCTCTTTTAACTTTCGTTTTGAACTCTGCCCTTTTGAAGTTGATGGTAATTCAGGATCAAAACCGCCTTCATCGGATATTTCACTGACATCTATTTTTGTGGATATTTCAATTTGACCACAAACATCTGCAGGCAGAACAGCATCAAATATTTCCTCAGTAATGTCTTCTTCGTCAGTCAAACACCCACTTTCATCTGGAGGCAGTTGACATATATCTATACATTCATCAGAATCATCTGATAAAGTATGAAAATAATCTAGTGCTTCCTCCACGGTACGAAAGGGCTTTGAATGAGACATCTGATCGGTGCAGCGTATCCTTACTAACTGAAGAAATTCGTACGTAAGTGGAAACGAAAAAAATTCACGTGAGTTTCCAGCATGCATTCTCTATCTGAGCCATAAACTACGCCTAAGTATAAACAAACACACGTGTTTTCAAGCGGCAACTGCACGCCGTCATAGCCGATCTGTGGTCATAGCAACTGGGGAAGGGGGGGGGGATTTAGTGGAATGGAAAGGGGATGTGCGATCATAAACATCTTTCGTTGACACTTAGTCGAAGTTCTTATGCGAGAAACCTTTTTATCGAAGCCACAACGCACTGTAGTCAAAAGAACTTTATCTTGTTAAAAAATATGCCTTTACACGCCAATGTTCCATTTATGGAACATGCAAATTTCTAACCTAATATTACATTTAAAAAATGAATCTATAGTTTATTAATTATTTTCTATCAAGAAAATGAACATTTTTAATTACTCTCACTTAGTTAGAAAAACATCTGATAAATTTTGAATTTTACAGGAATTTTTTTATTTTACTCCAGGAAATATACGAAAAAGGACAAAATTTAGATTTTTTTATCAAAGACAATTTTAATTTTAGCAGCATAATCGCGATGCCAAAAAATTAAATCAAGTTTTTGCTCTACATAATAATTTTTACAGAGCAATTGGAATAAAAGTGAATTTTTCACAGAATTTTAAAGTGGATGTTCCACTTATGGAACATTGGCGTGTAAAAGGTTAAGAGATAGTTTATTGAAGTGAAACTTCTTTAGGCGTGTTGAGAGTGCAATGTCAATGTTGCGTCACGGCAATAGCGTCATGATGAGGCTGGGACGATTTTTGATTTTAACAGACGGAGAGAGCTACCGGATAGATCGACAGAGAGAAAGAGACAAAAATAGTAAGCATGCCATGCTCTATTGCTTCAGAGAGTTTTCTTTCTCCTCTGTGTGCTACATTTGTCTTAAGAAAGTGTACGCATGCGCTGAATGCAAATACACATTGTGCACTCGGAGACGAAAATGCTTGAGAGCTGACTAGTTGGTAAAGTCAGTTATCAATGTTATATTTTGATCAGAATCTCCAGTATTTTGAAACTGATTTATATTGATTGTTATTAACAAACTATTATTCACAAAAACCGATATCCAACTAAGTAATATTTTATATATATTCTTTTTGTATACATCCCCATTGTAATTTAAAATTTAAAAATCATGTATATTAAATGATTTTTATGTTTGTCTAATGATTTAGTTTGCTTAGTATATTATTTTGTTTACTATTTTCAAACATTATTTTAATACTGAAAAATTAACCAAACGAACTTGTAAAGTATTTTTACATTAATTTAAAAAAATCTTTTTAATATTATGCCTCAATCCTTTGACTACCTACAACATCTCACTTTTGATCTGTTTTCAAATGTTATCTTTAATTTTAGTCTTTATCTCTGACTACTTATTTGACAATCGAAGAGATTTTAATCAATCTCGCCAAAAAAAATTTCACTTTGGACACGTGTACTCTGTACACACGCTCTTTTTTTTTTTAAATAGACGGTAGCAGTACTCAAAATCGTGTATTTTTCAGATGCATTGTGCCATCTTATCTCACTTTTGTTTTTACTTATGTTCAAAGAAAACTTTACAAATATATACTTATTTTACGAAGTAAGATTAAAAGAATTCTCCTTTTGTGTTTAAAACATACATTTTTAATGACTCCCTGCTTACTACAAAACACACATTCAGTCACAATAACCCTGAATGTGCGGCTTTTGTAAGAAATGCAACTTTCGTCCGCTCTAAAAAAATGTCCAGAACCTTAAAATGAGTACATATATTGTACATGCACTTATTTTTATACAATATTCTGGAATAAAAGAGTAGACACTTTAATCATCGTTTTCTTGAAAATAATACGACCGTTGACGATGATGATTTTCGAAGACTCGATGTAAATGAAATCTGAAAAATTAATATTCATTTTTAAAATATTCACCTATACTATTCGGAGATCAATGAAAACCGTATAACACTAAAGTACAATATAATATCGGTAACTCAAAGTCAAAATAGTACTGGAAAATTCCATATATCGAATTATCATAATAACGAGGTGAAATAAAATGCTGTCAGCTAATAAGGATACTATAAGGATCAGCTAATCGGA